>SMLS01074724.1:0-10324 GCA_004785975.1 Popillia japonica | reverse complement strand
TATAGAATCGAAAAGATACGATTTCTCGTCCCTGATCTTTTTGTATATTCACGAAAATGTTATGAAAAACATTTCTAAGGGCTTACTTTTCAATGAAACGATCTTCATTGTAAATCTTTTTTCGATTGGCAATTAATAACTTGTCTGTAACGTGTAATGTGAATTCATTGGCGAAATAAAATCAGAAATAATCGAGAATAATCCAAACAAACTGAATAATGGAAAAATAATTGAGAAAATCGCAAACAATTGAAAATAATCAAAAATATGATTTGAAAAATAATCGGAAATACTCGCAAATAATCGAAGATAATACGCAAAATACTCGACAATAGTTAAGGCCCTATTTTCACTCCTAGCGAGTACACCCTAAACTAACGTCGGGTGTGTGTGTGTGTTTACCAGTATATTTACAAATAAATTGGATAACAGAGGGAACTAATAGTACCAGTTGTCGATCATACTGCGAGATGAAAGAAGACGGCAATATACAAAGTGAGATAGCACGGTCGTGACATAACGACAAATGTTGAGAAAGGGGCGCGAAGGGGTATAAACAGGTAGAAAGTAAAATTCGAATTTTAGTAATTGCTATAATGCATATTTACGTATCTACTCTGCGCTCAATACGTTTGAAGGTATTTTGGCTTATAGGAATTTTCGTTTTGTTTTATTTAATTTTTTGTATATAATATAGTGCGGCGTAAATATTGATAAAAAGATACAGACTGATAATTTGTGTGAGATACTGTAATCTTAGAAATATGTTATTTTTCTATGGTATTTTCAAAACTATGTTTAATAAAAGTATAGCAATATTTTTTTTGTGCGTATATCGAACAAAAGAAACTTTCTTAGTGCTGGTACTCCGTCACAATTTCACCGCATTTCGTAAGATGTTATCAATACCAAAACAAATTTTTAGGGAAATTGTCCAATATAATAACAGCATTTCTCTTAATTTTTCATTTCCAATTGAATTATTTACAGACATAATATCATTGCTTTACCATTGCTAAAGTGAAAAATTACTTGCATTTTTCTATGCGTAATAATAGTATACATACTGAGCCAATAAGTTTGAGGACAAGTTGAATTTCCCGCCTTGTATTTCTTTGTATAGGTTGGTCAAACTGGCTGTAATGCTATTAAAAAATTACTTCCTTCTACTTCACAGCATTTTCATAGTTGGCTCGTGTTCGTAGACGTTTGGCGTTATTATGATTTTCTATTAGCTTAGTCGTTCTGTTATCTTATTCGTGTTTTTGTTAGATTTTATTAAAACGATTACAAGTGTTGTTTGAATATTTAAAGAATAAGATTTTTCAGAATCGGTTACATTCCTACTTAAGCCAGTTTTACACGACGTTAAATTTACGCAAAAATTAACGAGAACATTTATGAATAAATTTACAAAACAATTTATGATTTTCTGTTTGCAACGTATCTCCAAATTTTTAACACAATTTATTGATGCATTAAGACCGGTTCTAAATAATTTTCGAAAAAATTTAGTAGTAAATTTCTTTACATAATTTTCTGTTTGATAAGTATCGAATCATTTACTCCTAAATTTTCTCGTAAATTTTTGGGTAAATTTAACGTCGTGTCAAACAGGGTTTAGTTTAAAATAGTTGCGAGAGGCTATCTATTATTAGGGAAATAACAAATATCGGTGTTAATAACCCTGGTAGCATTATTTGACAACATGAAAAGGCGTGTAAATTTATGTTTACAAAGTGATGGTAGTCATTTTAAACATTTCCTATAATTATAATAATAACATCATGTTTCTTGTATCATAGTTTAAAGAAAACAATTATTTTGTTTAATAGAGAATAAAGAAATATCTGATTAAATGCACCCACTTCAAAATGTTTATAGAATCGCCTATGAGTAAACCACAGGTTGGTCGATTTTAAGGAATAAAAGTTGGTGGGAAATTCAATTTGTCTCCATTCTTTTGGACTCACTCTGTACAAGAGAAAATCTACAAACTCTATATGCATGTGTATGCAATCATCGCAATTTTTGTGTGCGTAAGATTACAAATCATTAGGTTGGCAATGCCGAGACACCGCGGCGATAATGTGTCCCTCTTTTGGGAAGTTGCCAAACCATTAGGAAAGTCCTCATGTGCTCCTCATCTACAGTTATCTGTTTTACTAACAAATACGTTTCTTGCAATAATCTTTTTTATTTAGCATACAATTGTTTTTATTAATGTATGCCGTGTTTATTCCCGTTCATGTGTAGTGGACGAAAAAGTTTATAACTCTTGAAATACATTACTTTAAAAAATAAAAATTATATTTTTTTTATTAAACACGTAATTTCTGTCACTTACTCTTCGTCCACTAGTCTATAATTAAATGTTAATATTCCACTAATAAATTCTTATTTATAATCATTCCTCACAAAAATTATTGCAAGTAAAAATAACCCAATTTCAAACTTCCCACCAACAACTGAAAATAGCCCCTTAATATCAGATGTAATCAAAAATATATAAAAATAATTTAAAAAAATTGCAAATAATTTGAAAACAATTTAAAAAATCCGTAAAAAGTATCAAAAAAATTCAAAATTAATTTCAAAAAATCAGAAATAATCTAAAATAATTAAAAGCATGCCAAAACACCTAAAAAGACTTTACAATAATAAACAAATCGAAAATATTAATTAAAAAAATGGAAAATTAGAAGAAAAAAAAATGGGAAATCGAAAAATGTTCACACTTTATAAATTTCTACTTGACAGGAAAAAGCTTCAAAATGGCGGGAAAACGGATACGAAATTGACGGTCTTACAACGAACGGCGTCCTCATAATGCACCCGAAAGGTAGTTTTTGCGGGGGCGAGGCAAAATGCAACTGCTGGCTCGAAACGTCTGTCGGTGGTGGGGTACACGCGCTTAGGGAGTCCAGGTCGGCACAACGGAAAGGACAGGTGGTATGTATATTTTTATCAATATTTGTTTGTACGTAATTGGAGTACTTCCTTTTCCGGTTAAATTTAGACAAAGTTTCGTAACAGACTACAAAACAAAATGATGTTTTTTTTTTTTTTTAGATGGAAGGTGAGACAAACATTCTACAAGATGGAACGTTAATAGATCTTTGCGGTGCAACATTGCTTTGGAGATCTGCCGAGGGATTAGCCAAATCCCCCGTACGTATTTATCCATCCTTTTTCGATTTTTATGTTATTATATTTTTGATTTTAGAGTAAACGAGATTTAGAACGAGAAATTGACGAAATCAACGCCGGTCGGCCGCAATGTCCGGTTGGTTTGAACACTTTAGTGATACCGCGAAAAGTGACGCCGAATGAGAACCAACAGCAGCCTTACGTCTATCTGAATTGCGGTCACGTCCAAGGATTGCACGATTGGGGACAGGATAAAGATTCAGGCGATAGAAAGTGTCCAATCTGCTTAGAGGTATAGAAATGTTTTTTTTTTTTTTCCGAAAATAATCTATAGAAAATTGTTACAAATAACGTTTTGTGCAGCTTGGTCCAGTCGTAAAAGTTTGTATGGGATTAGAACCTGCGTTTTATGTAGATTCCGAACCCCCAACTTACGCCTTTAATCCATGCGGACATATGGCTACAGAAAAAACCGTTAAGTAAGCATACTTTCAACCAATCAGTACATTGAAGGAAAACTTAAAAAAAATCTTTTTTAGATATTGGGCTAGTGTGGCAATCCCCCATGGAACGAACGACTTCTACGCCGTGTGCCCCTTTTGTGCGTCCCCGTTATCTGGTAATCCCGGTTACATCAAATTAATTTTCCAAGATAACGTCGATTAAATGAAAGAAATTCTAACGAAAAATTATGAACTTGATGTATTTAAGTAATCTGTGTTATATCATGTGGGTGGTGTGCGTCCAGTGGCGTAACCGTTTTTTTATTATTTGTACACCTTTTTTTAATTATTTTATAGAGAGGGTAGATGTACCAAAGCTTTATTTATGTTGCTTAGATGTAATATTTTTGTCCTTTTTTTTAAATTAATTTCTATGGCGATTCTCATTTCTTTTTAATCGTTTAAAATAATTGTAAGCGAAAATTGTGCGTTATTTGCTGATAAATTTTTTACATAATTAATTGCAAAATTGTTGTATAAAAGCGGGGAGACGTTAAATTAATGTAATTATTGTAAATAATAAAAAAAATAGATACACTATAACTATAACAGACGATATTAAAAAAATAATAATAAAAAAATCTGAGTAGGTTTTGCAGCAACTGCGCATGACCGAATTTATTGAAATGAAAGAGAATTAAAAAAACTATATAATAACGATTGTTTTACACATAAATTGTACTAAGTATTCGAAATTGCATTCTTTAAGTGATGAGCTCGAAGGGGTAACTGAAGGAAATATCAAATTTGTACCCTTCGTTTAAGTGAAAAAAAATTAGATTTTTTTTTGTGTTTGTGACAGGTACATCGTGGAAGTTCCGTGCAGATATACCTGTGACAATATTAAAAAAGACAAAAATAGCATTCATAAATAACGCGAAAAAGGAACAGCTTTAGAGAGAGATATGATGCTTACAAGTGCAAATGTGTGAAATGTAAGACTGGTTAGATTGTAGCTTATATAAGGTTATTTATAAACAATGAAACACTAAATAGGATATATTATTGAACACGTGGCATATTTTTTTATATATGTAAAGAAAAAATTAAATTTTGAACGTTAAAATTAAAAAAAAAATGATATAATTCAGTTCAATTGACTCGATACTCGTTTTTCTTTTAATTATTAATTTTTTTTATTGAAACTAAATACAATAAATTATAAAGATGGAATATTTATTGAAAATAAAACCGTGTAGTTGTATGTACAGCAAGAAATTGTATGCCTAGAATGTAAAAATTATTTTATCGTGTAGTAATTTATAATTTGTTTTTTTTATAATCCTTTTCTGTTACTATATATGTACTACAAATTAAGCCTATATACATACACACATTTTTTTTTGATCGATTTTTTTTATATAAACGTATAAACTGACGTGGGGGTATTTTTTAAGACATCTTTGCAAAATTTCAAAATTAATTTTTATACGAAAACACGAATTATTTACATAATATTTTTATTTATAAAACAAATCTTTTTTTACATTTTTATCGATAAGATATTCGTTTTTTTGTTTATTTTTTTTGCGATTTTGCAAAGGGGCACCGATGTATCTTCAATGTAATTTGTGGAACGCTAGGTATATTAATATATTTTAGGATGAATTACATGTGGAATACATCTACTGATTGAGGAAATTCTCTGTATATAGTTGTAGAGTAATTTATCACCATAATCTATAGATCGTAAGATATATTGTTCCACTGAAGAATTTTATCTCTGTGCCTGGAATCACCAATAAAAAAATTGTAAAATTTTCTTGTGAATTTTTACATTGTATTGGGAAATACGTTGCCCACTTTTATCGCCAATTTAATCAAGAACGAGTTCGAAAATGACTTAAAAGACGACAATGAATGTTTCTTGCTTTGATTTAACTTTTGACGTTGAAAAAATGATAAATGTGTATCAGTTGAAGATGAACCTCGCCTCGAACGATCACAAACTTCGCGATCTTACACAAAAATTCCAGAAATTTATGACTTGATACAAAATGACCGCGGGATTGACATAAAACAAATTTCTGATATTGTTAATTTGTCCGAATCGAGTGATAATTTGTCAGCAGTGGAAAAGGCAACTGCAACGAAATCCACAGTTTTTAATTAATTACGAAAATTGGTTTTATCATTACATTACTGAAGTCTAAAAAATATTCGATTGAAGCATAATTTTTTTTATTAAATGTGGCATTATTTACGATCACATATCATGCCTTCAAATACTTTCCTGATTAGAGTAGGCTGTTTTTTAATTAATTTTCTTTCTAAGATTGTACTATAACCAAATTTTGACAACTGTCAGTGTGTATGTGTTTTATACACCTCATAGTGACATACGAACCAATTAACTGTCAAAGTGACGCACTGTAGCGGTGTTACCAATCATAGGAAAAAATCATGGCCATCTCTAATCAGGAAAGTTTTTGAAGGCATGGTATACTTGTATCTAGAGGACATACAGCAACTGGTGAGGAGTACTATTCTAACGTATTACGAGCGCCTTTGAAGGCAAGATAAAAGAAAATCGCCGATTTTATCAATGAACAATTAAAGAATTGGGGGTAGAAAGTATGGTTAACCCCCTACTCTCCCGACATTGCTCCATGTAACTTCCATTTGTTCCCTAAAGTTACAAAAAAATCAAGAGGTCGACAATTTTAGTCGGATTTAGAGCTCAATGGTTCGTGTATTGAACAGAATAGATAGTACTTTGAATGATAGTAGTTGGAAGTTTTTTAAATACACCCTCGTATATTGGACAAACTAAGAGATCAAGCGGAACCACATATCAACAGCATTTTCTGCTTAGAAGAGTTGAATCTTTCGCATTAGCGCAACATTTTATTAGGAGGGTGACACAATATCAAAAAAGATAATTTCAAATTAGTAAAAACGAGAACTTGATGCGTACGAAGGCCTGTACATATATACATAAATAAATACAAGAATCTAGTAAACCGAGCAAAGGCAATTCTAAGAAGTTCCGTCCCGTTTAAAATCCTCTGAAAGGTCGGCCGTTCTTAACAATTGTTAGAGATCAGCTCAGTGTTAGGCATGGATTTATTGCTGTTTTATAAATACTTTGTAGAAGGGATGTTGTGTAAACGTTAGTTTGTAAAAAATGTTCTCGTTCGATACAATTTACTTGTACTGGTAATTATTTTTATATATACCATATCAGACATGTCTTACACTAAACGATTCCTTCAAACTAATAAAATTTCGTACTTATCCTAATTAAATTAAAGGGTGAGTATACGTTACCATATTCCTTGATTCCGATGAGGATTCCGCCTGGGAAAACTTCAACGGGACATGAAAAGATGAAGTTGTCTCTGAAAAGCTGGTTCGAGCTATTTCGAATTGAGTCAGGATGAAATTACTCTCTCTGCAACCTTATCTTGAGTAATTAATTGTATGGCTATGATTCTGGGATGAATCGAGGATGGATTTCAAACATGAAAATTTTAAAAATATATTAGAGCGTGATATTTCATCTGCTTTTCTCGCTGGAATTTTTTTTTAAACAAATAGCTATAAGAAAAAGAAGATTGTTTACAGTTTAAGAAAGATATTAGTACGTGCTCAACCTTCGATGGTTTTACACAAATTGCCGTTAATGTTTTCGTTTCGATATTCAGATGTTAATTCGTATCTGCCTGATTGTTTGATCTAATGGTAACATTAGATGAATTGTTGGACGAGCTTTAAATGATTAAATCTATTAATTTTAAGGTCAATTTAGGGAAATTCCAATAATATAATGAAAATTTATTAAAATCGGTGTTGAATGGATCTCTTAAATTAATTTCAACCGTCGCCTCCAATATCCAGTACCGTTCGTTTTATCTAAACATCAATTTCTAGTTACAATGTTTATACTTCCTCTAAAGCTTGAAGCTATTATTTAATCTTTGTTGTTTAATGCTTTTAATATTATTTTTTCTGAATTTAATTTATAAATCGCATTTTGGTGATATTTCGTTCGGATTAGGTCAAATCATATCTGGCTTTTATGCACTATTCGTAGGTTAATTAAATTGACAGTTATGCAAGTGTGTATACCTACACTTGTATTTCGAGATATCGGTACAAAATTCCGGTATTGAACTACAAATTTAGAACCACGATTTTAATATTGAATAAGATTTATAAATATATATGGTTGTAATGTATTCTGAGCTCACCATTACAATATTTAAGCAATCCCTCCCTAAAGAAAACCCGTTCGTAGTTTTGGTCTCTTCCAGGTTCCGCCACCAAATAAGTAGATTGGAATTCGCAAAAGTAAATAATCGTTAAAGCGTAGCCAAATATTTTTCAATGTTAGGAAAAGATAAAATTGTTAAAATAGTGGCTACCACCTCAAATAAAGACAGGATCATGAGAAGATGTAAAATTCGAAAGCGATTTATACAGTTTGGGTCAAAATTTTGGAACACTTTTGTTTTAAATATCACGTTACCAACATTATATACAATTCTGGGCACCGTTTTGAGAAAGCTGTATTGAGGATCTGCGAAAACAATTCAGTGTTCGGGGTGTGGTGTGTAGAATAGCCTAAATCACACCTTAGTAATCCCAAAAACTGGCCGCCATAACCTTTCTGTTCGATGGAACGAACTTTGTTTTCTTCGGAGCGGATTCGCCGACAAAGTTCACTACTTGGACTATTCCTTAGTGTCCAGGATGTAGTAATGGACCCAAGTCTCATCCAAAGTTATAAAATCACATCAAACCGGACGTCTTTGCTATTTCTTTCAGCTTCAATCAGTGATCGACCAATTTTGTCGACGATTTCATCGTTGGTAATGGTTTTTGGGGATCCATTACGTGGTTGGTCACTTGTGCTTGCGTGGCCACGTCTGAAGGCGCTTACCAGCCCCGGGATCACGAAATACGGTCGAATTTTATCGACGATTTCGAGGATCGAGTAGATTCGCAAACCAAGAACTACCCACAATACTCGATCGAATGAATGTCGTTTAAGTTTCGGTTATCATCGCGCATTGGAAGCAAATGATCTAGTTTACGACGACATTAGTTCAAATGAAAGGTAGAAATTGGAGCAAGTGAACAACAGCAACTTCACATTTATTTCAACCTTTGTAATAATAATTATTTTGAAAGTATTAAAACTTGTTACTACTTTTGCTTTTGCCAGTGAATACTCATCTGTTTGATATTCTTCTCCAATACATCTTTGATAAGAGCCCGTAGCGTAAAATCTTAACACACAAAATACTATTTGTTCAATAGATAGCCCTCTTATATTTCGCCTATTCTATAAATGTTCTGTTAACAATTCTATCAGTTCTGTAAGAAGACGTTTGTAAAGTCTAAATAATACAGTAAATCTATTATCTGGTAACAAAAATTGATTTTGTCTTTCCCTCTGAGCACTCCTCCCTGCAATCGCAAATTCTGCCGCTGAAGACGCTCCTTAGAAATTGGGAGCATTTCGTTGCTAAACCGTTTTATATAATTAATAATATTTCAAAACTAGTTGTAATGACATTACCTAATAATAATTTAAATTATCTCAAAATATTGAAAATGTAGGTAAAACGTGTTGGACAATCACAATACGAATAATGAATTAGAAAGTATATGTATTTTTATGACCTTTTTTAACTTATCTTATTTTCCCGATAGTTTTTCACTTTTTTAGGTCAATTATGTATAACACTCCTATTCGAACAAAGATCAAATTTGGAAATATTAAAATTGACATTTATTTCGAAATAAGATGAATTAGAAAGACGAGTTACGATCTCATGTGCCGTCATTACAACTCGGTAGCTCCCTTGCAGTCGAGTGTTACGAATCGAAAGGATTCGTGAAATCGAGTATTGTGAATAAAATTTTCAGGTATTCGATTAAACATGGAGAATTCGAATCGAGTTGCAAGTTTCGTGATCCCGGGGCAGGAAGTTGATGGTGAAAAATGATGGAGCCATAAAGTTCTAAGAAAATATTTCGAAGTTTCGTTATCCAGAAGTGTTTTATCACTGCATGAAATTCGATGTTCCTTGTTTTTTATTAAGAAGACCAAATGATAAAATCCGCTTCACATTAGGCAAATTAAACTGACAGCTTTTTTGGCGGCAAATTTAAATGATGTATTAGAGTCAAATGAGTTATTTACACTTGGATATTCAAATAAATTGCACACAACACATTTATAAAAAAATAAGTGCACATTAATGTTAATATGTATTTTCTTATTTGCATTATATTGGTACTACATCAAATACCTTAACATAAAATTTGTATTTTAGAAATTTTAAATTAATGTTACATACTATTATAAATTACGATAGGAAGAAGCTATGTATCGACAAAACCTGGTGTGACTTAATTTAACAATAATGATATTATATTTTAAATACATAATTCTGCACTTCTTTGGCAGAAGCACTATCACTGTCGATACTAACATCACTGTCACTGGTGTCACCATTTCCAAGCGAAATAATAAGCGATTCCACTACATCATCTATTACGAATCCATCTAACTTGCACATTTTGCCTTCTTCTTTCATTACATGTTCTACACATTTTGTCTTATGTTTCCAAGTTACATTTGTAATTGCGGTTAACACTTCGGCTAATTTGAAGCTTTTATTTTTTGCAGCTACAGCTTATACATTGTAATATTCCTA
>SMLS01074723.1:0-49769 GCA_004785975.1 Popillia japonica | reverse complement strand
TGTACTTTCTTTTCGGGATCATAATAACCACAAAATTTAGCAATGTTGCCAAATTTAAACCTACCGTCTATCTTCAATAATACGCGAGATCGCAATGGTGAGGATCTCGAAAATAAATCAGCCTCTATATGGTATACATTTTTGCTGTTATTTATTTATTTTTTTGTTATCGTTGTATTTTATTCTATATTTAGTAGATCTGTATTGCTACTTATTCTTATATTTTGACTCGATTCTGTCTTCCTGATGTAGATATTGCCATTTCTTGTCCATGCATATTTAATTTTCTTCTCTTTCTTGAATTCTCTAGCGCTGTAGAACAAAGTGTTCATTATTCTTGTTAGTTGTTCGTTTATGAATATATCACTATTTTTTCTTCAATTTGGCAGTCTCGAGTTATCTTAAATTTAAATTGTCTAGTAACGGCTTTACTTTACGACCAGTTCGTAGACAATATGCTTGCAAATGCAATTGCAAAAAAGTGATTCCTGAATTAAATCTAAAAGATAATCAGCAATTTAAAGCGTTCACTTTTTATTAGATTTTTGAATATACAAATACTTATATTCCATAGTTGCAGGCAGCCTTTGTACAGTTCTATGAAGTTTACTATGTATCCCTTGATTCCAGAACCATGCTAAAACTAAGTAGGACCAAACTACGTGAACTTCTGGGACACATGATAGGGATAGCTTTGAAACACAATAGCGACTGCAGGTTTTGCGGGGTGTAGGACAAAAACCCGCAATATCTGATATCCAACTGCACAACTAATGCAGAAATTTGTGCCACTTTTTTCGGCAAGCTGTCATTGGCAGGAGAGAAATGCCGTCCTGAAAGCCATAACAGCTACTACAGTTTATTAAAGCCCTCAGACTAAATGGGTAGCTATAGCTGTGGACAAATTCCAGTAACTTATAGATCATGTAAACTTAAATTCTAATCCTAATAGCAAGAATCAAATTGAATAGGACAATGAAATTGTAACACCATCTGGCGAGTAGCTATTTATGATATTAGAGGATTGCATCAAAATAATATACTACAAACATCCCTTACAATTAGTACAATCCATTACACAGAAACTAGCAGGCTAGGCCTAGCAGCAAACTTCCGAATATTTTGCCATTGGTCCAGTTAAAAATAAAGAAATGGTTTAGAAAGCAAGTGTGCGTCTGTGGAGGTCAATAACCTAGGATGTAGTACCCGCAAATATTGATCAACCTTGCATTAATCTTTGTTGACCTGTTGAGGTTACACTATATATCAGATCTTACTGTTGAGTTAGTCTCCACAGCACTATTGAAATCAAACGAGAAAAGAAAATTTGGATGACTGCTCATATGGATTTTGCAATTAATTGTAGTTGCGTATTGTCCATAGTTTTAACGCATCATTGCTTTAAAACCTGGAAACAAGTCTAACGCATTTGCCAGAGATTCCAGATTAGTATCACACCTCCTGCAAGTAAGAGATAATATGTGTTCATTATTCAATCCTAATATAATCATTAATACAATAGCAAAGCCTGTACTGCTTAAATCATTTTCAATGAATTTAGTACTTCACCGGCTATTTAGAATTCCTCCAAAAGAACTTTTTCTACTTGAATGGGTTTCACGTGTTATTAGGCCTCTCTTTTCTCCTGTCGATAACGGAAAACCTCTATTCGTTTCAATTTGGTAAGAGTGGCAATTTTTCTGAAAAGTTTCGCCTCTTGTCTGACCCAAACGCGCGATAGCCCTAAAGGAAGCCGTGTTAGTTTTTCGATCTAATATATCCGAGAGGTGTTTGTTTATCGACGTGTTTGGTGAAACTCATCCGTCCGATAACTGACTAAACTTTCCCAATAAAATACGTAAGTGGATATAATACTTAAAACGATGCAAAAAGTTTTTAATAGCGTCGCACACATAACCTTGCCAACGGGACATTACTCGTGTAGGAGATGCTATCGATCAGATCGTTAAAAGTTTTCTTTGTAGCTATACTTTGTGTGTTGGCTTTTTATTATTATCGTATTTTGAAGGTGCGCGAAATGCGTTATTATCGCTATCATTACACATTTTACTACTATAAACTTATGAGATTATTGCCAAATTTAAGAAAAGCTATCGATTTAAAAGAAATGGTTAGAGCCTAAGGTTAATTTACAGACTACATTAACTCGCATCTTGTATTTATTTAAATATGTATACGTCAGTAAACATCTGCATCTATGATTAAAACGTAATGTGCTCGACTGGATGGAAAACTCCTCAAGTATTTGTTCAAGTATGCTCGAGTTCGCTTATCAAAAGGCGTTTATTATTTAAAACTTTATGGGCACAGCGTCTCTACTCAAAAGTAGGTACGTAAACTTAAATAGATCGTAAATCCTCACATACCGCATTATAATTTAAGTTATAAGTTTGCGTTCCTTGCTTTACTGCTCCTCTTCAACGTTGCCCTTTTGCAGAGGTCTGAACTTGGCAGTTCGATTCAGTGGCGTAGTAGTAGTAGGTTATGCAAGTTACATTCTTGTTTGCGAGAGTTAATATAACATTTATATCATATATCTTCAGATATTTTATTTGTATTGCCAAGATTATACAGAGAACTTGTAAAGTAACGATAACATTCTTGTTCTGAATGACTCGCAAACGATATACGGAAAAAAAAATCCAGGAGAGATGCTACATTTTCTAATTCAAAACATTACGATAACTTTGCAATCATCCCCCATGTTTCTCATTCTCGTTTATCAGTTGAATACAAAATCTTTACTTCTTAAGCTTTTTTAAATTGTGTAACGTCTTCGAATATTTTTAACATTTATATGAAGGTTTATTTTTTTAAATCGGAAAGCATCTGTGTTGGAAAGTCGTAAGTTTCAAAATTGACAGTTATTTCTATAAAATTATTTCTAATACCTAACTGTCAAAATACGTGTTACGGCTAAAAAATTTGATAGCGATTATTTTTACAATGTAGAGTAGTGTGACCATGGGAACTATTTTTAAAGCTGCCAAACTGTAAAAACAAAGTTTGTTCGATTTAGATTTCAAACTATATCAGTCTGACGGCTCAAAAATTGTATAATCTATTACTTTTGACAATTCTAATAGCAATTGTAAAAGTATTTATATGGCAGTTGTCAAATTTATCAAAATGTTTATTATTTTGCAGGTTCAAAAACTTGCCGGTATTATGTATCTGTCAAACACCATCAAACAGTAATACATATTGTTTCTTATTAGTTCGGGGGTTCGAGCCGTCAAAATAGTGTGCTGTCGAGTTGTAAAACCAATATGCTCTTTATATCTAACAAATTCATTTGTTAGAACGCATTTGACAGCTTAAAATTAAAAGATTAATATTTTTTCTTATAATTGTATCAATTAAAATACTTATGACAGTTGTCAAATTATTAGATCTCTTATTTTAGATCTTTTCGCCACTTGTTGGTAATATATATCTGTCAAAAACTGTCAAATGACAGAAGAACTCGGTATCCTAGAGTTTTGAAGTATAGAACTGTCAAAATACTTCGGAGTTAGCTGTGAGAATACATCTGACAGTTGTAAAGTTTGTTGTTT
The DNA here is from genome assembly GCA_004785975.1 of Popillia japonica. Classification (NCBI taxonomy): domain Eukaryota; kingdom Metazoa; phylum Arthropoda; class Insecta; order Coleoptera; family Scarabaeidae; genus Popillia; species Popillia japonica. Next base: position 46,191 of record SMLS01074723.1, on the reverse strand, counting down.
TTGACAGTTTTGACAGCTGCAACTGTCAGTTTTTTACAGTTATTCAGATCTAACAATTCCAATTCCCAAAATACTTCTGCTGAAGGCCGCAAAACTATAAAGATAATATATTATCATTACCTACATACATATTTGAGCTTAGAGGATGGACATTAATCCTTAAGATCTTTTGTTAGTTTTTAGTGACTGCATATCAACCATAGCTACCCTACATTTATCGTCACCTACACCACTGTCTTTGCATATTTTTCTCAGAGACAGTTACATTTACATACATAGATAGCAAGCGAAATAAAGGAAACTAGTTTGTGTGTGTACTGCAAGGGTTTTATAGACCATAAAGTACAATCCACATTATAAAATGCGTTGAAACTTTTAAAAATGTTTGGTAATAGTTGGAATTTAAGTTGTTTGTAACATTTATGAATTCTACGACGTACCGTTAAAGATTTCGAAATAAAAACAATTTTACGAACTGAGTCGCCATTATAAGTCCGTAAAGTTTGTGTAGGTAGATCGTTACATGGCGATCGTTATCTACTTCTAACGTTGCCAGTTCCTTATCCGTATAAAAAATAAGTACATATAAATATAAAATTTCCATATCGTAGGTACTAACCTTAAACATTATCGAAGAAAAAATGCTTCTAAAGTAAACGTCGTTTCCAACACGCTCACTATATGAATATCTGCTTACGTTTTTAATTTTCATAAATCTCTTCGGATGCGTCCCTCGTTTAATATAAAAGAGATAGCTATTTTATTTTTATAGTAGGCCGACCATGTAATATAAAAGTTAGCTTTATATGAAATACTTACTTTATGTCCAGGGGTGGATGCTATAAAAGACTTATCATCGCAACTGTTGCTGCTTTTTATTAGAAAACGATTTTTTTCCTTCGAATACCTGCTGCTGTTTTACCGTTTTCAGTTTGATCATAACAGTAATTGATAGCTACTTTGAAATGATTATTTAGTTATGAATGTTTCTACAAAAATATATAAAATATAGATACTAGTAAATCATTCAATTTAAATAAATGTTATGCCTAGAGGAAATTTAATTCTGCAGAACTTAAAAAAAAGGTGATTGATGTTCTTAAAAAGTAGGAGACTTGATAGATTCAACAAGTCTGAACTTTGTTATATATTTTATTTATTGATTCTAATCCTAACTACATTCAAAGATCCAATTACAACACTTTGGAAGTTGCAACAGCATTTTGAACCATCTTAGAGGAAACTTGGGTTGAATAGTCAATTTGAAAAGAACAGTTAATTTTTATAGTTTAATGTTCGATTCCGGTTAGTCGAGTAAACTTGACCGTCACACTTTTAAATTTTGAAAAGTTGATTATGCCACTGATTTATGTCGATTTCTGCCTTTAAAAGCGCGTTTTGAGTTGCTTCTGTTTTTTAGTTTGAAAAACTGCCAACATAAACTTGGTGGCGAAAATTGAAACTTGGGTATCTCCAAAATAAAAGCAGCACAAAACGTTATTTCTGACATAAATCAGCACAAAATTGACAGAAAACATTATTGTAATTAAATTTTTAAAATTTTAAAGTATGGCTTAGTTTGCGGATCTGTTTTTGACCTGAATGATTTTAATAAAAACATTTGATTAGATTACGTTGGAGGTCTTAGTTTGAGTAATGGTTTATCAATTTCAGTTTCTACCGTCTAAACTGTTTGATCATTCAAAGCATTTTTGACAAATATTCATATCACACTGCAGTTTAATATCTTCATCACCTAATTCATTATGTAGATGCTACGCAGTTAATGTTCTTGCGGTTACCTTGTCCATGTTTGCTGTATATTGTAATGCAGCTACGATTAATGTGTGTTCGACAAGCTATAGTACCTTTAACTATTTTCGCTAGCACTAGTAGCTTTTATGATCAAAAGTCCGCTATGGTTACTACTACTTTAAAAATAGTTCTGAAACTTACTGTAAGATAAAAAAGAAATTATCTATACGATAACGAGTCAGAAGGTTTGCGCCTCTAGCGTAGTTTACACGTCAGTTACTGTGACCTTCTAGTACTGCCCAGATAACCACTTACATTAGTGACGAAACGGCGAGTGTTTTATTGTATATATTATGCATTTTTTGTGCTGGATATATTTTACAAATCAGCACATGACTTGGTCAATACCCTGAAATCCTCATAATAGAAACTCGGGCAGTGGAAGCCTTCGATAGTACTCTTCGACTTTACACAATCAATCATATTATTGTATCTTCATACCAAGCTACCACCAATTCATCACATAAATCGCTACATAAACTAGGTTTCTATTACAATTTGCACAAAAAGATATAGATAGTTTTCTGTCCAAACACCTTCCTTCATTACTACCACCATCATTACAGTAACATGCATTCTGTAGCAGCTACGGTGATTGCTTTTATACGGCTGATTATTCTACGAACTCTCCTTTAAAAATTCTATATCTTCATTTTCCTTGACCACATTTTTTTTTGTATTTGGCTTTATTGTTTCTGAGTATATACTCTGATTTTTGTAGTCACTCATAACCGTTTTGCTCTTCATCCTTAATTCTTTGATTAATCTTCGTGGATCTTTAGTAGTCTCACCTTTTGTTGACAAAGCTTTATTTTATTTAGTCATTAGTTTGTGTTCACAAGTCATTCATCTTTTGATCTTCTTGGGAAATAGACCTCTTCTATTCTATACTCCTATTATTCAGGTATCCAACTTTTTCGTTAGGTGAGTGGTTTCAATACAGACCACGTTGCTCCAGCAATAGACGATTTTCGCGGTTTTACTGCATTATTTTGCTCTAGTACAAGTGCAGTAGGTGGCCAATGAATTAGAAACTCTAGAAAGACTTAATAATTTAATCCAAGTAAGATAGAAAAAGTTATTATATTATTTTTAAGATTTTATTAGGATAATGTACACTATTATTATGCTCCCACATTACACTAAATTTATTAATATCTAGGGTTTCCATCCTTGGCTTTTAATACTTCTAGTACTCTAGTACTGGCCAAGGCATACTTTCAATACAACTAGTAATTGTGCTTTTAATTGCGGATCATTAAGCCATACATCCAATATTTTTTCTTGAGAATTGCTAAATTTGGGATGTTTGATTGCTTCACATTGGCTTTTAACAGTGCCCAAAAATTCCCGATCATATTGAGATCTCCCTAGCTCTCACACCAAGGAAGAAGAGGAATATTGTGTTCTCTGAGGAAGTTACTCAGTGATTTTGCTTTGTAGCAATGCGCACCATCCTGCATACAGGGTGTCCGCAATATACAAAGCATGCTTTTAAGGGGTGATAGCTACAACGATTTAGAAACAAAAACATTTAATACACCTTGGGTCTATCTGTAAGCGTAAACGAGAAAAAAAATTATTTCTAAAAAACCTTATTTGGTCAAACTGTACAAGAAAACTCATCCATATTGCTTCTTAAATAACCAAAAAACCATGTCAAAAATTTAGTGTTGAAAATAACTGAAAACAACGATGAAAACGAATTATTTAATACTTTGAAATTGAAGCGTGGTGTCATTTCTCTTCCACCATACTGTACACATATTCAATAGAAGCGCAGATGCAAACCAAGCATCATCTGTTTATACGACCTTAAACTACTTTAGACTATTGTATCGTACGAAGTCAATAGCCATACGTTTTAAAAATAAAGGTACCTTTGCGATTTTTTAATAATCTTATGACAATAAAATCGATGTTATGTTGAAGTTAGAGTGAAAAGGGCGTATTTAATAGCAGCCTCCGATCCGTAAATGAAAATTTAAAATGTAATTACTGTAATTATGTTATGGCGCTTTAAGCTCTTTCGTAAAGGCTACTACAAAATTGAGTGTTTTTCTTTTATTTGTGATAAATTGGTGGTCCTAAAAAGGACTTTTTTGAAAGACAGGAGAAAATGTATTACAGGAAAGGCTGGATGTGTGCCCATTTTCAAGAACACACGCCGGTAATCGTCGGGTAAATCCTGTACTGATCGCTGGCGCTGTACAGTATGCGTCGAAGTTTGTGACATGAGAAATAATTTTTTTTCTCGTTTACGCTTACAGATAGACCCAAGGTGTATTATATGTTTTTGTTTCTAAATCGTTGTAGCTATCATCCCTTAAAAGCATGCTTTGTATATCGCGGACACCCTGTATAGGTATATATACAGTCTGGTGTACTGATATCGTCAATATGGGGACGAAACCTACCTATTAGTCTTAAATACTCGTCAAAATTAAGTCAAGCACTGACGAAAGTTTCTAATTCATTGGCCACCTACTGTACATAAGGTGTTGCAACTCTCTGTTCTATTTATCCTTTTTCCAGAATTCAAACAGCTTTTTATTGTGAAACACTGCCTACATCGCACATATTTGTTAACAGTATGCCCATTTGTTTTAGTATTATTGAAAAGAATTTAGCACTTTACTTCAAAGATATTCTGTGTTAGTCGAATCATTGCATGAATTTGATCTCTAATACCGATCTTTGGCTCGGTTGTCGTTGTTTTGAACGAGAATCTATGCATTCTACTTACTACGCATCAACAGTTTTTGAATATTGCTCAATGGCTACCTGCCTTTTCGTCATTGCAGTATCTGTCCTAGTTGTCAGTTCCCCGTTTCTTCTAGAACTCCTCTTTGGACTTAGCTCTTCTGTTTATATTCTTGTCCGTAGTTCCTCTTGAAACTGTTTGGAAATTTTCTTTTTTTTGGAAATCGGATTGCAACAACTCCTGGTGAGAGTTCAAAAGTTACGGCCTTTGTAAAGATACGTAATCTTAAATTACTGTTATAGTTGTACCTCATTTCCCTTTTATGCAACTGAAATATTGGAGCTTTAACAATATCACTCCTTACCTTTTTACATCATGAATTGTAATCAATAGTATTTAGTACGAAGTACATTTGGCATAAAAGCTACTACAGTTTGAGTGATATGTTTAGAGCTCGTATAATTGGTAACTTCTTGCTTCTTGCTTGATACTCCGATATTTTCTGAAGCGATGTATGTATATCAAAAGGTTGGCAGTGCTTGACGATCATAAAAGTGTCAATTAATTCCGTGACGGAATTGAAAACTTTACTAAAGGCATTGGTTAATATCACGACAAAAACCTGTAAGATATAGGTAATTACGACACAGTGTCATGTCTAAACCGCCAGCTATGACCAACATTACAACTTTAGTTCAAGATTTTTCAGTATCCAGTACCAGTTTGCATTATTGCTGTATGCACTTAAAATAGTAATTAAGTCATGTAGAAATTGACAATATGTTACAGCACAGGCGGCATTTTCATTTTGCTGGAAACATGTTTACAAACAAAAGTATCGTACGGCATACTATTAATATTGCAAGTACCTAGTATGCTTAATAATGGTACCAATGGAGTCTGGTTCAGGAGCTTATTCTGACAAATCTCTAGTGGTAACCATCATAATAATAAATAAGTTTACAAACAATGAATTAACCAGATAATACGTACAAGTAACAGTGCAGGTAGAATACTCATAAATTCTGTTTCTTGTTTTTATTAAAAAAAAATTCCACTAAAAGAAAGGTACACACAATTTTCAGAAATTATTTCATCTTAGTAATGACGCAGAACCGACGTTTTTCCCTAGCAGATTACAGAGGTAATAACATGCGCATCTTGTTAGTGTCGTAGAAATACACAAGGCAATTTGTCGACTGGTTATTGTATATAACGGATGCCCATCCGCAATGTGATGCTATCATCATTTAGAAACTGCGACTACGAGCTCCTCTGCGACAGTCGAATGTCGTCGTTGGCTTTCCTGTTTTTACAAATGCCGAAATGTCTTAGAAGATACATTTCTGTGTCTTTCTTTGTACATATTCGGATAAACTACATTAACGGGTTGGTGAGCAAGTCTAGGCGAAAGCTGCTATCGGATTGTCTCCCTTGGATAATATAGCAGTCCCATTTGCTCGACTAGGGTCCTCGATCAAACAGCAATGTAAATTGTCATGTCATATTTGTATCGCGTAATTAGGTATAGGCTGTTTGATTAAGGTAATTGTCCCCGTGATTACTGCCGCATGTTCTATTTACAAGAGCCAATTACGATCAATCAAATAATCATGGCTAATCTACTGGATGAACGACTTAACAAATGAACGGATGATCTTCTTGTAACTTGACACAATTCATTGGCTCCAGCGTATGAAATAAGTGAGTTATGTGACGTGGAAGAACTGCCTCTAGGGGTATTATTGGTCTATTTGTCCTACATATCGTTCTATAATTAGATTATTTCACAGAATAGTTAGTAATAAATTAGTATGTGTAGTGTACCGGCTACAATTTTTGTAAGTGAGATTTCCGTATAAGAGCAACTTCAATGAGGCTTCTTCAGTTTTGCATAAAACTTCTACAAGTTATTTCATCATAAACGACTAAACTTTCAGTTTTTTTGCATATTCATCCTAAAAAAATCCACAATAATCATAATTGAGTTGAAGAAAGCTCGCATGTAATTCGTGCATGATGGTGCACCAATCGGGTTCAATCTAGAAGAAGAAAAATATTTTAACGGTGTTTTTTATAACTGATGCGAGAACTGAAGAATTGCATACTGTGATCTAGCAAAGAATACGAAAGCCATTGTTCAAATAGTGCGCAGACATATGAAATATGTCTTAATGCATTTTTTGCAATTCAATTATGAAACGCCCTATATAATCTGGCTAATCCTTAGATAAAGTATTGGTTCATTTAACTAATATTCCTAAAATTAACAAAATATTTAGACGATCAACTTTCTTACGTAATGCAAAGAAACGTCAAAGTGTAGTTATGGTGTTTGCTTCATATGTGGCGCTAGAGTTACTCTCCAGACCATGTCAGAAGTAAACCATTTGCAATAACATCCCGGGATATCACAGCTTTATGGATTCACTTTGTATGACATAGATGATATGGGACCAAGTCCACTAATCATTGTGCCTTCCAAAAGATTCTGCAGGTCATCAATGGAAGGATCTTCCCAACAATAAAGCTCCTTGATAGAACGGCATTCCGAATGGAGTGTTGAAAAATCTGCCGCTCGAGATTGTCAACTTGACAGACGTTATTCGACCAACTAAAGGACCACTGGGATTGCTTTAAAACTTGTTGACCCATTTAGTTACTGAGCACAATGAGCATAGTTTTAGAAGCCTGCTGCTTCATCGGATAAACGGTTCTCGTTCGATGGCTTTACTGCTCTTCAAGGTTACGGATCAGGTTACCTCTGCTTTAAACAGGAAACAGAAAATTGAGATGGTATATGTGGATATAAAGAAGGCATGAAGAGAGCATGCCATATGGAACTTGAGACAGTATTTACCTCTCTGTGTACTCCGTACACTTCCGACAGTGTGGAACCATCGATTCGATGGCTCTACAGCTCTTCAACGTTACGGATCATGTGACCACTCCTTTAAACAGAAAAGGCACGACTGTGATAGTATATATGTATATGGAGAAGGCAACAAGATCCGCCGCGAGAGCTTACTGATCAGTACTCAGTCAGCTTACTCATCACAGTCGTCTATTTCTGTTTAAAGTAGAGGTAAGCTGATCCGTAACCTTCAAGAGCTGTAGAACCATCGAATAGATTATACCAGTCTGCCGGAAATTCAGAGATTTTTCGGATCGTGTAGTTTGACGATTTTCCAGTAAAGAGCAACAAATTGTGTTCAGTCGGAGACGATGGACGATTTTAGACAGAAATCGAATTGAGCGGAAAGATCTAGTATTTAGAGATGATTCGCGACAGGAAGCTGACTTACTTAGCATCTAATTGGAGCTAGCAACACAAACATTGGCTGGATGTGCCAACTATAAATATCAAACACATCTGCGCCTACTCCTAATCTATGCAAGTGCAGCTTTGGACACGGCATTTCCAAGCAACATGTTTCCTCTGCTTAGTAGTTTTCCTTCTTAGAGCAATCGCGCAAAAAGTCCAAGGAGCAAACATTCCGATCAGTGTGATCCGAATTTTCATAATGATTAAGTTAGGGGGTTGACCTAGCCCCTTTTCTGCTTTGTAGAACGAGATTTTTCAAATTTGCTGTAGGTTGGATTATATGCAGTTAGCATATTCTTTTGCTATTATATATTTCTTGCTCTTATTTTAGATTAAATTTATAGCAGTTATTTATCTTGCTGCTATTACTAGCTTTGTTGGAATGGAATTACTAGAAATTGTTTAAATTTTTAAAAGGAAAATTTATAATTCTTTCAGAACTTTGGGCACAAATGCATTTTCACTTTACAAGGCCACATTCTACTTGTACAGGTATTATGTTTATTCCGCTTTAATCTACATATTGGAAGGTATTGGTAGTTGTTTCTATTTAAACCTTTTACTTTTACTATTGCTGTATCTTCTTTTAAACTCATTTCTTATAAACATTGTTTAATTTTACTTTACATTTCCTCTCTATTGATTAGACGGGAGCTTGTGGCGCTTTATGGTAATCACATTCTCCGAAACCCACCGGGAATTGAATTATTATTACTATCGTTATCGGGTTTTTTACTTCTTTATTCATTTAATACAGGCTACTCTATATTCGAGTCAAGATCAATTATATTTATTTTAGCCTGAAACTCAGAAATGGATTTATTCTGCAATACCTCAATCAGATTTTCCACGCTTTAAAATTCAACAGATTTCCTGTAAAAGGAATTCTTGATTCGTTGCGGCTCTTCTGCAATTCGTTACCCTTAAAAATACAAGAACCGTTCGTGTGGTGGTATGCAGTTTCGACCAGCGTCGAGTTTTCGCAATCAATACGTTAGCCCGTGCTACTCAAACAACCTCCGGTGTAAATTAATAATATTATCGTTTCATTAGCGGTAACAAGGCTTCGGCGTATACACTGTTGGGGCATTATCGGAGCAACGTTCAATTCCTCTCCATATTGCTTGCTTCTCCATCTGATGAAGTTGTCTGTCAGTGGCGTCTCGTTTCAAATTGATCTGTTAAAATTATTCAAGTCAATAAGCTACATTTTTATTTTGTAGAAGAACTATATATATAACAGAAACAGAGAGAGGAAGAATGTAAGTACATACATATGTTTATAAGTTAGAACTGAGGCTCACTATGCTCGTAAAAATTGAGATTTGACTAGCACATTTATATGTGGTAACAAATTATAGAAATTGCAAACAGTAGGTGTAGTTTGGCTATGAAGAATGTGACAATTAATATTATTAAGATAAATTTTGTGTGTTACATTGAAACACACGATAGTAGAGCTACTTTAGAAACGTTCTTTGTACCTTATTCCATTATTCTTACCTAACAGTTGAAAAACTGCAGAAGGTTATCGGCAAACATTAGGAATAGTAACGGCCGAAAAATTGATTCCTAGAGCACACCTGAAAGGATTAATTTATTCATATGCAAAAAATTATTATAGTCAATAAAAATAGTTGACAAGCAAGGAATTACTACATAAGTTTTACCAATCTACCACTAGCACTTAGATAAGTGTTCTTAGTCAACAACAAGCACTGGTTAATTCTAGTCTATGTTAAGAAATACTGATGTTACAACTGAAGTCCATATATTTATACACATCTACAGGATGTTTCAGCAAAATCGTTCATTAGGACTTTATGAACATTCCGCAAGTTCTACAAAGAATTTTGTCGCCCTTTTCGTTTATAAAATAATGAATTAAGAATATCTTGGTTTGTATAAACATTATTTTCGTTATTGTTATCCATTTTAACTCCATAGCAATAATGCACTTAACGGAGGATTATTAATTCACAAGCTTCAAACGACGAAGTGTGACTTTGCCGTTAGACTTTGACAATAAATCTTAGATACCGCTTGCTTTCTATAGCACAGTCTTCAAGTATCGGTGAGTTATGTGTGCATTTTTCAAAGAAACCTAATTAGCTCCTAAACTATCAACTTCAGGTATAGGCCATGTGGGTGTGTAAAAGACATAGAGGTAGACAGCCGTTCACGTTGTCAAAACCTACTCCTACATGTTGTTTAAGCATATTATGAATCCTAAATTGATGTTCGTAAAATCGATCTAATTTTTTGAATAAATGTCTGCTATGGTTATTTATTTTTAGAAAAAGTCGAATAACTACTAAACGCCTAAATGAAATTGCAAAACGTAAAGGTATTCATGAAGCGTAACAATAGGTACATCCATAAGTGTAAAAATATACAGGGTGTTCAATTTAAAATAAAAAAGTTGGTGTGGATGTCCGGTCCAACCGGAAGCGTTACACATCCAAAAATATTTTAATCGAATAGATGATGTATAATTCTGAATTTCCAAATTTATATGTTGGCCAGAACCCAATAAACTTCTAATGAACTGTCTTGCTGGCACAGCCTGTATATGGAGATACAAAACTGATTTACGAATCTCAATGGCTCAAATGGGTTTATAGTTCTTTATTTCGATGATATCAGCATTTCAAGAAATTTAGGCAGTTTTCTATTACTCAGACAAGGTGAACGTTTACAAGCTTAAAATCAAGATGCGGGGCAGTGCCTTCAGACAAGACTAACACAATCTGAAATTGGGACCTTGGACTAGAATTGTAGCTTCTTGATGAATTTTCTCGAAAATGTTCTCCGACACCACACTAACACTAAAACTATAAACACTATGTACGTATTTCGGCAACTCCACATATAGTATAGTATAGTAGCACACACTGTTGTAGTGCAATTCCACTACTGAAGATGGCAACCTAGTTGCCCAAATACGGATATAGTTCTAATAGTGTTCGACTTAGTGTGCTAATGTAGAATATTCTCTTGACGATTCACTAAAACTGGGAATTTGGTCTGAATCAGCGATTAATTTACATTTTAAGTTACTGAATGGGCGAAAAATATTCTTTTCACATTCTGATGCTACATGTATATGCAGTGCACTACAGATATTCTGGACATTACCAAGAGAAAGCGACGACAAATTACTTAGAACACTACCGAAGCAATTAGTAAAAGGATCAATAATCCAAATGGGATCCCAATAACAGAAATCCAATGCGATTTTGAGCTTCCCTAGAAGCAAGAATTGACCAAAACCGGCTGTTCTGTGAGTACAGATTAGTGATTATTGTGCTGAATAATTTTTTGGCCTGACGTTATGGCAGTAATTATTATTTTTTTCTAAAAAGTTGGTGTGAAGAAGATGTTTATAGCTCCACAGAGCTAGAGAAAAGTTTCAATTTATAGTAAAAAAAGTGTCCATTTACCTACTTTCCAGAAGACTGCTTTGCCCTTAAAATAACTACACAACACACTTGAGTTTAAAAGTTCACAGAATTAGATTTTAGTCTATAGTAAAGCAGATCTTCACCGTGTAAATCCAGACCGATCGGAAGGTGGCATTGCCTCTTCATGAAACACCAACCTGACTGAAGAACTAAGCCTGATATACATAAATGAATAATTATATATAGGTACCATTAACTACCATTGCCCAGTGAATACTCACCAAAACTTGCACTATATATCACGTACGCCTGGAAAGATAGAAACTGCAACTACCAATGCCGTAGAAATTTTGGAAATTATAAACGCGGAAATAATTGACGAAACATCTAATAATGAATCTTCTAACCAGCAAACTATAGAACATGTTACAGGGACGAAAGACCTAGACAGTTTGACACTAGATTTCTGTAAGTTTCTTCTGGGGATATCTGGTATATGTTTAAATAAATATCGTATATGTATTGGGATTATGAAAATGTAGACGATAATGATGACGAAGACATTTGCAAAATCAATAATTTTCAGAAGAGTTTATAGAACTGCGTAAACATTTTTGAAATCTACTTTAGCGATTTTATTTGACAACATAATTAAGTTCATACACTTTTCAGAAGATGGCGGAACCGGCGAATGCAAATTTTAGTATTTTCAATACGATTTTTCTAATTCAAATTTTCTTAATTTCGTTTTTGGTTGAAGAAAGTTGTATTGCGGTGCATTCTAAATTACTGATAGAAAATATTTCAAAACTTAATGTTATTACATAACAACAATTATGTCTTTGGCAGGTATTTGCAAAAACATTATTGGTTTCAACAACCAAATCGCGTAATCTTAAGTACCTGTAGACAAGCGTATTTGTTAATCCTCAATCTACAGTTTGCTATTGGCCTATCGTCTGTATTTGGAAAAAGATATTTGTACAGCTTTCATCTGTTCGCCGCTTAATCCCCGAAATGATGGGCCGCCACTGCTGCCAGAGCGAAATGAAATACACAGATCAAATTACTACATCAGTTGCTATTGCCTCTGTCTTTCCTCGGATGTTACGGGATGTTCCTGGAGCATCATCATTATCATCAAGCACGGAAAGCTTTCGCCGAATAAACTGATTACTATTCCGTCCTTGTGCCCGCGGGATAAACATTCTCTTCTTCGACTCGCAGGCGCTACGTATAGAGAGATTATCGGGATATGGCATTTGAAAGATTAAAGAGATAATCGTAACCGTATTGAGAAGAAGTGGAGAGAGCAGGTTTTGCAGTGTTCAGCTTTACACGAATTGTGATTGCTTCGCTTTGATCGTTGCATCGGGCGCTTTTCTGCATCTATTCGATTTGTAAAAGGTGTGTTTGGCTTTCTGAGGCTACGGCGAGGAGACTCGATAATATCTTTCAGCAATATATTTATTGGAATTTCGAACTACTGGTGGTGAATATTTTTGTAAATGTTTTGCGTATATTTATCCTCTAATCTTCTGTAGCTCAGTTGTTAGTGCAGTTAGAATTTTCATGTTTTGGAGGATGGCATTTTCAATTATGAAGGGACTTTCAAAACATGATGTCATGAGGACATATTTTTAAAATTATATGCCTTGCATTCTGTTGCGTATTTTGGCGGCTTTTATGATTACTCACATGCTCTTAAAGGTTTGTTAAAATCGGTATCGTATTCTTCATAAAAGCAGTAAACACGTCAAAAATCCTTGTTGCACAACTGGTGTTGGTTGCAATTGTAGCGTCTGTAGATTTTTATGATTATAATTCTATCGCAATTCCCAACGCATGTGCAGTTATTTGAAAAGTTCCTATTGATATACTCATTTTAGTCAATAGAAACAAAAACGGATGTGAAAATTTATTACCATAATATGTTCTGTAATCAGGGGTAGGGACCATTAAGAGTATTTTCTGAATGTTTTCTAGAAAAACCAACTACAAAACATTATTTAAATGGTAGGTGGCTATGCTATTTTATTTTCTAGTTCTATCGTTTTCTAGTGGAAGGCTGTACGAAACTTTATGCTCATTATTGTACTATTAAAATAGCTTCTTTGTGCTTAAAGTGTATTCCACATTTCTTACTTAGTGGTATTTTTATATGGAGTAGTTAGTACCACTTCTGAATGATTCAAAAACTACGATTATAATTTTCCGGTTTTACCACTTATGTTGTTTTAAATCCTGGCAGTCAGTTTCTTGGAGTTCTTTCTACTTGCTATCCATCTCCGATTCTGTATTTTTGAGCTATTCAGGTGCTAGAATTTTTTTAAGTCTACCACGGGTGGGTGACCCTGTGCGGCCGCTCGGGCAGAAAGACCTATTGTGCCCCGATATCGTTTAGGCCTTCCATCCCAGTTGCACCTGTGAGAAATATAGTGCGAACTAGTCGAGAGTTAATTTCTCTAGTTCGGGTTCATCCAGTCTCCCGACCCCAAAACAGCTCCGCCTTTCCACGTCCCATGCAGGGCAGTCGGAAAGCAGATGCACGGGAGTTTCCTCCACGTCTCCGCAGCTTCTACACTGGGGAGAGTTCGCTAAGCCCATGCGAAACAGGTGCTTGTTCAGTGTGCAGTGCCCAGCCAGGATGCCTGTTAGCATCCTTAGCCTCGGTCTGCTCATAGAGACGGCTTTACGGAGCCCGTCCTGGTACGGATGAACACCCAGGATTTTGCAGTATCTCATTCCACTGAGCCCCTCCAGTGGGACCGGTGTCTGGCAGCGAGCTGAGTTCTGACGAAAGCCTTGACGCAACCAGAGGAATTTCCACACATCGGTTCTGGACCTATGTATGTGTAGTCGTTCACTGGCTGCTCTGGCTAACCCGTCAGCAATTTCATTCCCTTTGATCTCGGAATGGCCCGGCACCCATCTCAGCGTAACGCTGTGAAGTTCAGCCAGTTGTTTCAGCTTCCTATGGCAGTTTAAAACTTCTTCGGAATCAAACTTGACAGCTTGTAGGGCCTTGAGGGCACCTTGGCTGGCCGATAAAATTTCCACCACTTGATTCCCATGCGAGGAGGTTAAAATTCCTTCCGCACACGTCTGACTGCCTATATTTTCGGCCTGGAAAGCGGAAGGGTGGACTCCAGGCTGATGGATTCACCATGCGGCTCCCCGTCCTTCCAGATTCCAATGCTCGTGCCATTTGGCATTTTGGAGGCATCTACAAACCAACGTTACAAGGTGCCAGTTCCTTCTAAATATTTGCTCGCCTTTATTGGTTCAGAAGCTCTCAAGTTGCTTTTTAGATATTTTGTGCAAGTTTCTCTATTTTTTTATCCAACTATTCCGAATTCTTACTGGATATGTTTCGTGTCAATGGTCTTTGTGGGAAAATACTCAATCATGCTAGGTGTTTTGTTAGAGATTTTAGAGCCAATTGTTATATATAGTTGAATGTAATATCTTTATTTTTGTGATTATCATGAATGCAGTGATATGAATGCAACTATTTCGTATATTTCAACTGGAGCTTCTTAAAATTGCTCAATATGTTGTTTTATAAAGACAGCGCAGTTTCAATGTAATTACCTTGGTGACAATTGAAACAACCAGCTTTTAGGAGGAATTCCATTCTCTACATCTTATTTCCTTGAGGAACCACTTTGGAACTTAAAACCAATCAGCCAGTTACAATTTGTGAAATTTTTTACTATATTTCCAATGCAGTCAGGTAGCATGCGGCTATGCAACTTCGAAATCAGATCGTTTCGTACATTTTCGATATCAAGTATCCTTGACGACTCTTCTTCGTATTTTCGTCTATTACATGCCCATCTGTGAACTTCGAATAGTGTATGGTGAGCGTCATCCAACATTCCGCAGTAGGGGCATTCATCCGAGTCCACCTTCCTTCGCTCATACAGGTATCGCCTGAAGCATCCATGGCCTGACAGCGCCTGTGTAGTAAAGTAATTGGCTTCGTTTTCAGGCCCTTCCAACCAGTTTTTAATATCAGGGATCAGTTGGTATGTCCAGCGGCCATAGGTCCCTCATCCCATGCCAACTGCCATTTCCTAATCAGTTCTTGTCTGGCCTCTTTTCTAGATGTCCCGGTATAGCGAGCGAGTTCAAACGATGCGATTACTGATACCGGCCCGGCGGAGATTGTTCTATAGGCGCAGCAGACTCTTATGCATACTACTCTATGGAGTGATGTCAGTTCTGCGCGTAGTTTAGTGTTCATGGTCACCTCCCACCATATCGATGCTGCGTAAAGGATCTGCGAATGAGCAACACCAGCCAAGATTCTTCTTTCTGAAGTTCGAGGGCCTCCCACATTGGGCATTAGACACGAGAATGCGGATATGGTCCTTTTTGCTTTAGCAATGCTTTCTCGGATATGTGTTGCAAAGGACAACTTGGATTCAAGCCAAACTCCCAAATATTTTATCGTCGGTTTTGCGATTAACGTGTGCCCCTGTAACTTGGAAACTGGATCCTTCCAATTTTACGTTTGGTGGTCAGAAGGACGGCTTCTGACTTCTCCGGTACTAGCTGAAGGTCCCTGGATTTCAACCAATTGGTGATTCTGAACAGGGCTAAATCTACCAAGCTCAGCAAGGTCTGTTCGTTAATGGCTGTCACTATCAGGGCAACATCGTCCGCGAAGTCAACCATTTGAACCGCTATTTGTGAACTACAGTGGACAAAGCTCATTGAGCTAATGCTGCAGAGTCAGACACTTATGGAAAAATTAAATGTTCCTCAAATTTTCACAATTTTCTTGAAAGATGATCTTAAAATGATTTCATTTTTTTTCTAGTGTGCATAACCTTACCTACATACATAAAATCTATTATTCCGTGCCTTAAAATGTACTTAAGCGAAGTTATGCGGTTCTAAATCATTAATTGATCGTCAAACTTGGAAGATGCGACTTTGAAAATCTAGCTGATCTTCTTTGTTACATAATTTCCTTTTTTCCTGTTTGAATTAACCTTTCATGTACATAGATATCCTTCTTCTGCTCTTTCTGTCCTTCTTGTTTCTACTTCTTTATTTGCAATTTTTTTTCATATTAAGTGTGTTTATAAGAATACAGTTCTAAGCTTTCTTATGTTGTCGCTCTTGTAACTTTCTTTCATCTGATTTTGCATACTTATTGAATTCCTCGGACTAACAAGAAAGGGAGCAGGTTTATCATGAATAATTTTTTTCTATAGATACATAATAGCCTCCAGTGTAAGTCTTCTTTATGAAAACTTTGTCTAACCATTTGTTAGATTATTACTATTGTGCAAAATTAAATTAGAATTTAGTAGCAAACTGCAAAAATGTTTAGTCATAAATACTGAAAGGATTATTTTTTTTTTAATTGATATAAGAACAAAGGTGACCCAACCAATTAGGTCATAAATGGATAAGTAGTTCCACTAGTACTTATTATAGAGACTTATTTAATCACTTTTACCGATAATACCCTTATTGGTTTCTATAATAAACGTACCTGCTTTGTTAAGATTGTAGATACGACAGACGTCATCAGAGAATTTGTCGTAAGTAATCACATGGTTTTCTGTTTTTGTGTGTCTTTCTACCCAATCATTTTATGCGACTTTTCGAATATCTTTTCTTGTTTTGCCATAACATACTTTTAACTTATGGACTACCGCGTCACTGCTAAATAAAATTAACTCTCTTGTTCTGGTCTATGTGTTATGATGGCCCATTCTATTTCAGAATTTTTTTATGTATCTCACGAATTCCGTTAGTTTCGAATGAAGAATTAACAGAAGAAGAACTAAATAGATATGTACATAGATAATTAATAAGATGGCCCTACGACCTGTGGGTTTATTGTGGATCTCTATTATCTAGACGACCTGGTGTAGCTTTGCTTTTTTTATGACCGTCTTCAGTTTTGATGGGGTTGTCTTCATGTAGCTAGCCGTGTCGGGATACGGTTTGCCTATACATTCTAGTGCTAGTTCTTTGCATTATCATAAAATGTTCTGTAAGTACTCTTCCTCCATGTGACAGAATCTGCACATAGCATTTTCCGTCAGGCTGAGGTTTTTCTTATGTTTTTTGAGCTTACAGTCTTTTTAGTAGACCTAAAGTTAACTTGACAGTTCTTCTACATTTGTTCAGAGAGTCTTCTGTGAATTTGGGCATGTATTCTTTAATGAATTCCTTAAACTGTCTCTGTCCTGGGAAAATGTTTCACCATGATTTCATGCAGTAGCTCCAATGAATGGTTTATCGTTTTATCCTTACCCTCGTGTACTGATATCCAGGCCAGGATTACCTTGCTCTTCTAGTTAATTTAGTACGCAGGAACGATCCAATAGTAATAGTTATGTAATTTTTCTAGTGTCAAGCGCTTATCGTAGCTATATTATTAGTGAAAATGCCTTACAATTAGTATTTGTCCGACACAGTTATGGATTTTTGGATAGACTTAGACTGATTTCAGTTGTTGTTTAACTCCAAGTATTAGTAGTGATTGGAAAAACTATTATTTCAAATACATAGATTCACTCGCTCTAGGTCAAGTCGTCAAATATGAAGTTTGTTGAGTTGGTTTGCATACTATAAAATTAGTAGATAGCAACGTTTTTACTTCGACTAGAGGAGAAAATGAAACAGAGATAGAGATTCATTTCTTTATTTTAACCTAAGTTTTTGATTCAAATATGTATATCAACACATCTTACACATCTTATTTACAAATTCGTTATATCATTATATTTATATCTATACAAAAACAAAATAATTTTCTCTTATAGTTTTAATAAATAGTCTTCAAACAATGATATTATAAAAACATGTCGTTGATTTCAGTATAAATATTTCATTATACATAAATAGTTCACATTTGGTGTGCTTTCCGTCATTCTCAATATAATTTGATTTTGATTGGCGAAATTTTTGATTTTCATTTTTGATGCTTGAATAATGAACAGTAGAAATGTGTTCTTTGCATAGGCCGTGATGGTATATTCTGTTACGTTAGCCACAACATTAGAGAAAGACGAGAAGCATCATTATTTTATTATAGATGGATGTTATAGTTTTGTTTTGATGAATTTTATCAAACATTGTAAGAACACAAATATAGATTTCTTTCACACACTTATTTCATATCTTTTCTATAGTTGATTAGATAAGTTTTTTATTGTATGAAATATGGTGAAATGTTTTCATCTTATTTGAAAAAAAAAGCTTGGAAACAGCAATGTTCACAGTCAGTCGTTATGTTATGGAAACATTTACAAATTACATTTATTAATTTTTTTTATTTACTTATTTAATTTATCGTGGATAGTTGCTTTCCTGTCCATATATACTACTTCACTCTCAGTTTACTATCTTAGAAAATATCCCTCATATGATTTTCATAAAATGTGTTACTTCATAAACGAAAACGGAACTTCGGTCGTATTCCTCATATTGTTATATTACAGAGTATTTTCGTTTTATATGCACATAAACTGGAAGTTTCTTCTTTATGATGTCACTTATATCGTTCGCTTTATTTGTCATATAAAACAATATTTAAATACCAAGAAATACAAATGTTTCTTAAGAAATAAAAATGGATGTCGTAAAATCGTTAATTTATTTGCCATGTATGTATATCGAAGTTTTATCGGAATTAATCGGGGTAATGTTTAATTTTCTTGAAAAAAAAGGCAAATTTTGTTAACGGCGATAAATATTTTGTTTGTCATCGGTTAGACTGAAAGTGTCAAGTCGGGCAATACAATCTCTTCAGTTAGAGTGACGTTCTTCATGTACCCTGTAAAGTGTTTACACAGTTTTCAATTCTTTTTCATATCTGCAGTATTTTACATTGAATAACTGGTGTACCTAGATATGAAATGAAAATCAATCTGAATCGGGAATATACGAAATAATATTCAGGAAAATTAGAAGGAAAGCACAAAACTGAGGAAGAATTAGACGAAACCGTAAAACAACAAATATAATGAATATGAAGTTTAAGACGTTTATGGTTTTACGGATAAATTTGATTAATGAAGGAAGTACAGGAATATTTGAGTAAATCTAAATAATAAAAATAATAATCCAAAATACTAAATACAAAGTGGGCGTTAAAGTACTGACAGGATTTGCATAAAGGCAGTAATGCAGCAATAACGACTGGAAACTAGAAAACTTGAACAAACAATATGATGATTGTTCATATAAAATACTGTTTGTTTATAAGAACACATTATTTTAAACAGACAAAACCTATTGAAAGATGTAAAGATGATACTCAAAAACATTGAGCGGATAGGTAGACACTTTTGAGATATCCTAAGCCATTTGTATGCAAAGAGCTGCTCTTGGGATATGTGAGCAATGTTCAAGTATTCTTCATAAGCGAAAATGCAATTCTCATCAATACAAATTAGCAGTGGCGTCAAAACTTAACGCCCGCCAGTTCTATTCACGAACCAATGTATACCAACTCCTTGATAATATGTAGAAAGAGACAGTTGTTTTGAGAACCAAAATGTGCGATACTAGATTGGCACAAATTCAAAAGAAGTACTCAAAGTTTCTGCATATAGAATATGTGGCTGCCTGGTATGGTTTGTTCAGAAAAGACATTATTGGGACCATGGGCTTTTGGAGAAAATCCGTATCCGTTAGATATAAATGATTCAAGAGGTTTTGCTTTAGTAGGACTTCAAGAAATGTACGTGGAGGTTAACTGGTTCCAGCACAAGGATGCCACAGTCCACATAGTACAGAATTTTGAATCTTTTGCGAGAACTCTTTTTCGAACACCTTATCTTCTTGTGGAACGATTTTCTATGTTTAGTGCAATGTGATTCTTCTTGTGGAGTTATTTCAAATAATTATGTAGGGGGCGCGGGGTTAAAAGTGCCCGGGGTAAATAGTGCCGATGCGCATATCTTATAAACAAAAAGAGATAACGGCATTTTTTTATTGCGTCGCAAAACGTCTACTATTCGCGCATATTAGTTGACTGTGCGATACGGAGTAAATATTTTCATATGTATACTTTTTAGTGAATTGTCTTCGGTATGTAAGCTATTAATATTGGTATTTCACTGAAATAATGGTAGGCTATTTAAAAAACACCTGTCGAAGTGAAATCCGGGTTTTGTTAAATACATAACATATTTTTTTATGTGAGGGAAAGCAAGTGTCCCTATGGGCGGGGGGGAGGAGGGGAGAGGAGGGGGGGGGGGGTTAAAAGTGCCTTTTATGGGGGACTGGTTTTGCCGCGGCACAACTAGCCCCAAGCGATCCATTATTCTAGCCTACATTTTTGTTTGATAGGAGGATGACCCATAAACGCAAGACTGAAAGGGGGACCACTTCGAAGAAGGTTTTTGCAAGGAGCTGCTGACGCGATTATCAACGACGGTTGTAAACTGAAAACCGTGGCCCAT
Organism: Popillia japonica; assembly: GCA_004785975.1. NCBI lineage: Eukaryota > Metazoa > Arthropoda > Insecta > Coleoptera > Scarabaeidae > Popillia > Popillia japonica. The sequence goes on along the minus strand of SMLS01074723.1, from coordinate 25,503 downwards.
GAATTAGAAATATACCAAACGACATTGCAACGGCTTATGAAAAAAATAAAAAAAAGTTGGATATAGACCAAGGTTGATATTTAATGCTGAACAAGAGGAAATACTTGCGCCATACATTTTAACATGTGCCTCTATTTACTTCGGTATCTTGCCCGAAATGGTCACTAAATTGGCATATGAATGTGCTGTAAGAGTTGACGTTAAGAGGATTTCAGCTTCGTGGCATAAAAATGGAATGGTAGGCAAAGATTGGTTCACTAACTTTACGAGAAGGAACCTATCGCTTTCTATTAGAACACCAAAGGCCACGAGCGCGATTTCGTTTAACAGACATAGCGGATGACAGTTTTCTTACAAGGTCGGCGGGTAATGTTTAAACACAAGCTGACTTCCTCCCGCGAGACAGGAGTTACAACCGTGTTAAAGCCCAAGAAAATTTTTGCAGCCAGGGGTATAGCAACTGGGAGCAATCGTGTGAGCAGAACGTGGAACTTTGGCCACTGTGGAATTAGCGGCAAATGCTATTGGAACACCATTCCACCAAACCTATTCATTCGCGACGGTCCGCCTAAATGTATTGGTGCTGGTAATAAGTCGTTATTTAGTTTAAACAAATGTTGAAGAAGAAATGTTGATAGTTTTTTGTTTTTCTTTCTCACATAGTTTCATGGAAGTTAATTTGAAAAAAGCTGTTGTTTCTATTTCATAAACAAAGATATTCCATAACGATATAATACTGCTCTCATTTTACTTAAACACCGTTTATTTTTATTTAAATTATCCACAAATTTGAGTCTTAGCTGTAAACTATTCCAAAAGTGCGAATTCTAAATATATATTCAAAAACTAATTTGATATTAAATGATTCAGAAAGTTAAAATATTGCATTCCAATTTGGTAGTTACTTTTAACAATTTCTCAAAATCGGCACCTCCCTTATCTAGTTTATATCAATTGTCTGAGAACCCCGGCTCAACTGAGGAACAATATTCAACCTACTGTGCTGGAACGAAAAGAGAGAAAAGCTTCAAAACTCGTATCATTAACTTAGTTGGAGACCACGTTAGTGATAACATTTTGAAAACATCATAAATAAAAATTCTAAGTCTAGCTATGTGATTTAGAGAAGAGCTCACTGACACCTCATACCTTACACTGTTTATGTGATTCAGATTTCAAATACCTAACTTTCTTGTCCACGGCGTATAGTTTTCGTTATCTGAAAGTCTATCTAAAGATACTAGTTACAAAAGTAATAGACTGCTTAACATGTATTTGCTTCCGATATGAAGTTCCTCAACTACTTCGGCAGATATCAGAGCAGAAAAGATAATGGATGCAATTAGTAATGTTTTCGAGTACACAATAAATAACAATCAAGGAGTTTCTTTAATATATGCAGTGTCAATCAATAATCTGAACTGATCGGCGACCAGAACTGATGATGAGCTTGTGGAATTGTCTTTAGCAGTCTAATATAGCGCACGCTCTAAAAAGTATTTAGGTAAGCCATTTTGGAATTAGTTTTGAAACAGTGAGGTGTATGCAGATAATGATGGTTGCATAGCACACAAAATCCGAAAATAATAGAACGTTTAAACATCTTGAAAGTTCAAATAATCAATGCCAATTACCAGATGTGACAACAGAAGGAGTTTAAATTAAATATTTACAAATATTATCACATAAACAAGCAAGGAATTAACTAAAATAAGCAACGCGTTAAAATTAATCGCGTTTGTCAAATACTTCTTACGGATATAAGCGCAATAAACAGCGTCCCACAGTCTTCTCGTAATATAAGACTTCCAAGAATTGTAATATCTGTTAACAAACAAAGTCAACTCAATATAAGATCCAATAAAGCTGCTGAATTCTTTCTGAAATATACGGAATAAGGATTCAAGTCTCTCGTAGTATTATCATCACTTCCGCGATTCTCTTACAAACAATTACATCTTCTGTCAAAAACACATGCAAATACCTTATTGATGATATTTAATATTGTCGTCATGGCTATCAAATCTTTCAGTAATTAAGATGGATATCTAATCAGATTACCAAAGTGCATATTCCCAATTAGTGAAAAATACTAGGTATCATTTCCAATAAGGCAACTGCTTATCACCTTGCATACGAAAGAGAAAATTAAGCGTCACGGAACGTTTTGTTTAGAAAGTAATTATGCTAATAAATTATGTACAATTGAAAATGGCAAATTACGCGCACTCGAACTAAAGAGATTCGATTCACTTTATCGTTACAATATTATATCACCTTAACCGAAATGAATTCCAATATTTTAATACTTTCTCTGAAAGTTGAAGCGGAGCAAAATTATGTCTAAAGCGATCAATTTTAGATAACCTTCTATACGGCAATGCACTAAGTTGAGTTTTTCTTTCCCAACGTTTCTTCTCAAACACGTATTTTGATTGGTTCATATCCCCAACGTGTATAGGTTGGGAAAACTTTTCCGCAGACGAGAACTGACGACAAAAAAATAACTTAAAACAAAGTCACTTTACAAAGTTTCATCCTTTTTACGTAGACATTTATATTTCTTCGTATTACGAATTCAGAAAAAAAGCAAAGATGGAAAACGAATAATATCTATCTTTAGAGTAAAAGATGCTTGGAAAAGAAGTAAATAGAAAAGGAAATATCACCGAGTAAGTTAGTTGGGGCGGGGAAGAGCGACAAAACTCAAACAAGACAGGGGTAATGGATCACTGAGTTATTTTACAGCAACTTTCACTTTACAAAATCACGCTAAAAAGTTTTCCCTGCACTTCCGTTACGTCATGGCTTCTGTGCCCGTTGCGCGTGTGTTTTTGCGAATATGCCGCTAGGGGACGCTCTGATCGATGGAATATAATGTTATATGATGTTGTGTTCAGCCTCGTTGGGAGTGGTGTGGGGCCCTGTTTAGTTGATGAGGATCACTGCGTTAGAAGTTAACTGATCCAAAATCTGCGTACTAAGATGATCAATACTGATGTGGTGATGAGGCATCTTGAAATTACTAACGTTGTGTTACCTGAAAAAGAATATGTTACATATTAGTAAAGAATTTATATATTTCTTCCAATGTAAACCTAAGAAATTGTTATTAGGGTATCGTGTTCTGAGAAATAACATATTCCTGCTAGATATTTGTAATGTTCTTGTTTGTGACCTAAATAATCTATTTCCATATGTCCGCTAGTATCTTCGGAAATATAAAGTAAATATTTGAATATGTGTTGACAGTTATTTGCAGTGCACATCAAACGATGTGACTTTCTATATAAACTGAATACTGGAAGTATCGCATTCGTATACGCTTAAAATTTGAAAGCTAATTTTTATTGGAAATGTGTGTCTAAACAGATCCTCATTGGAGTTGATATATTTTGTTTTGATGATTTGCGTTAATGTACAAGCCGCAAGACTCCTCTTTTGATTGATGTTTTAAAATTTTTTAGACGAGCATATATTAAAATCCTATCCTGAATAGAAATTTCGCAATAGCGAACAAAACATTGCTAACAAAGTGTCAATACAAACCTTCTAACTTGTACGTTTTATTCTTCGTAGATATCTCATGTATTCCAACAATGGAATACAGGAAGAAGTAAGACCGTAGTAGAACTTTTAGATTATTTGAAGCGTACCAAAGCAAAAAAAAACCTATCTAAGAACGATGCCATTATATGTAGAACGCTCAAGTAAAGGCATACAAGTAGACATGGATTTTCTTCGTAAATTGGTGCTATACGCAGTGCTGGGGAGTGCACTGGTTTTACCCAAAACGATAACAAGATGACAAGTCTAAAAAGATGGAGGGTGTTCAATTAAAAAATCTGCCCGAAAATCTCGGGAAATTCTCCATCAACTGTAAAGAATTTTAGATAATTTTGGGTTTCCATTACTAAAGAAAATTATTTTCAAGGCATTCAAGTATCACACAATCGAAGAGCTTCGTCATGCTACTAAGGCAAGTAAGCAAACGCTACAGGTGAAATGACGGCATTCCTCAGGGATTTTCTAGCATCCCTCGGTTTCACTGCCTACACTACCGATTTATCTAATACTGTTTCAATCTCAACAAAGTGACTTTGAAGGTGCTGAGCCCACGTTCACGGAAGATCTAGTTAAACTTAACAGCTACTTCACAACATAAAGTCCCAGACCTAACATGGGGAAAACAGAGGTATCCTGCTACCATCTGAAAAATAAGCAGACTAAGTACCAAAAAAAATATCTACAGTGGAATCCTCATTGGGAGAAACGCGGCTAGAATTCTTCACTGAAGTAAAAATATCTAGGTTGTTCTTTCAGATCAAAAACTTACGTGGACTATTCTCTCAAAATTATCGGAGAGGATCACACAATCAACGTGGTAGTCTTTTGGACCTATTGGCTATAATCAGAACAATGGTAGTCTACATATGGTTACTATGGTGACCAAAACACAAAGTAGATCAGGGAAAAACTCGACGACTTGATTGCGTAGTAAGCAGTAAAATAAACTGCAGGTGTAATTCGAACCTATTCAGTCGCGGCAGCGGAGATCTTGCGAGATCTGATTTACTAGTCTTTAAATCAAGAGAGTTCAAATTTGCCAAGAATTAGGAGAGCTGACGGAACTAGATATCATGTAACCCGTCAAGGTTTGAGTTTGACAAGCATTTGAAGTGGACTGTCAAACGGAGAGGGGGAGGGCAGTAAACCTAAACTACAGATCCAAACCAGACACAGGATTTGGAATGGAATAGGCGAATGAAAATCGAGATTTCGTTGTCGTTAGACACAAGCCCAACAACAAGTGGAAATGCTCGCTATCGAATCGTCTGCTCAGGAATGTTTAGAAAGATGCTGTCAAGGTGCAAGCATATACATGTATTTTATCAGACAATGATATTTCACTAAAAGCACTAAGAGCACGGTCCGTTGAATCGAAGCTAACTTGCGACAGTACTCATCCTCAAAGCTTTCGCACATGAAGGAACAGATACTCCGATGAGAGTACCATGTTATTGGGAGAACGAATATAGAATAAACTGGGAAAAGTTGGCAAATTTTCAATTTTGAGAATAAGAGCCTAAGATTTCGATTTTGTAATATTATTCTGCAAAACTGGTACAATATTGAACAATTTTAATATAATTTGAAACTACTTTCAAAGTTCTAATGGTATATAAAGACGGATAACGGGAAACTGTTTTCGTCCGTTTTTCGTTTCTAATTTGTAGTATTTCTTTACAGAATTCTGTAATAATGTATGTGGAATATCGATATCATATATATGGGGAACTATTAAAAGTTCAACTTTTGAGCCAAAGTTCGTTTTATTTTTTATTTTTGTTACATCCGAGCGAGGTCAAGGAATATTGGAAATGTACATGAACCTCTATACACTGCATCCTAAAAGGCTTATGGTGTACACCAATACAATTTTGCCTGACTGAAGGTGTTCCAACCTCCAGCAGTGATTTTTCTTGTGCCAAGTTTGCAATCTTTGTTTGAAAAACACTGTAAACACCACAATGTAGAAATAAAAGTAAAACAACTGGCAAAAACAATTTAGAAAAAAACAGAGTATCCGCTAAACATTTTCTCTTTTTCTTTTCGACTAATTTGTGATATGGTTTTACAAAATTCTGGAAAAACAAGAAGAAAACCTAAAACAAACTGGAAGCAGTTTTGAATGGGAGGATGACCAAAAAATATGTATTTTTGTCACTAATTTCCAATGATATTTTGCAGAAGTCTACAAGTCTCTCTTTACATTGATAACAATAAATCTTCAAACGTTCTAAACTTTGAATTCGGTGAAAATTGAATGGACATTCTACATAGTAAATGCCATAATTGAATCTGCTACCTTTTTCTTTCCAAAATTAACTACGGTACCTTACAATTGGCCGACATGATTCGAGAACTTATAATTTGGCTCAGACTTTTTGTAATCGTTTTTAAACGCTTTTTCGTCCATTTTGAAATAAAAGTTTCTGGCGCATCATAAATATGCTGAAAGTAAAGGCACTAAAAATGGTTGGTGTTGTTATGTACAGTCATGCGCAAACGAGACAGAAAAAACAACTTAAACACAAAACACAACGCATTGTATCGTCTTCAAGATGTAAATCTACCTCCGAATCATATGAAGTTAGGAGTAATGAAGACCCAGAGGGCATACTCCAGTTTGAAGAACTATTCAACGATTAAATCCATGAAGATGGCTACCTGGTTTGGTGGCCAAAGGTTGCGCGGGGGCGTGCGAGGGCTGATCTGTCAAAGGTTCAGCGTCTGGCGTGCCTTTGCGTAAATGGAGCCATCAGGAGCACCCCAACAGCTGCAATGGAGACCATGTTAGACATACCTCCCCTTGATATATTTATCATGGGAGAGGCAAGAATGGGAGCATACAGACTGAAGAATACTAACAAATGGAAAACCCACCATGTGTCGGGGCACACTAGTATAGAAACAGTAGTAAAAAACCCAATCTTCGATATGAGCAGCGACATAGCAATCACGAAAATTTCCTACGACAAACCCTTCAAAGTCTTGTTGAATTGGGACGAGTGGAGAAATGGTGAAGGGAGAAAATTGAGAACCCAAAACTGGTTTACAGATGGGTCAAAAGCAGGGACTAATTCTGCCGTTGGTGGTTATTGGGAAAACGAGGGTTACAAACTGTGTGAACCACTTGGAAGAACATCACGGTGTTCCAAACAGAAATATATGCTATACAAACCTGTGCGTTGGAGAGTCTGCGTCGCCGACCGTGAGGAGAAACGATTTGCATTCTCTCCGACAGTCAGGCGGCCTTAAAGGCACTAGCATCAAAACATGTAGCCTCCAAACTAGTATGGGAATGTCTGCAAAACCTAACTGTTCTGGCTAAACACAACAAGGTTAACTTGGTGTGGGTGTCAGGGCACCGGGGTATAGCAGGCAATGAAACTGCAGACCAGCTAGCGAGGTAAGGTTCCCAAATGACATTTATTGGACCGGAACCAGGTCTAGGTATTACAAAAGGTGCAGTGCGTGGTGCAATCAATGAGTGGATTGTGAAACAACACCAATCAAATTGGAACCATGTACCTGGACAAAGACACAGCAAGCGGATGATAGAACGACCATTAAAACGACTAACTGCTGACCTACTTGCACTAAACAGGACTCAGTTTAGGGCAGTAACGTGTTTACTAACAGGATACGGCTGTCTAAGAGGTCATCTACGTAAGATGGGGATTTACAAAGATGAACCCTTATGTAGACTCTGCAATGAGGAGGTAGAAACAGCCTCCCATATTCTCTTTGAATGCGCAGCACTAAGCCAGCGAAGGTTTGCTATGCAAAGCGCAGTGGAAACACCGTTGGAGAAAGATTTACCATACAGGCACCTAAACCTTATCAAGGGAACTAACTTGTTTGAGTAAAACAAAATCAAGGTAGGAATAATACAATAGGCCTTACAGGCTGCAGTGTTAGGGATGTTAAAAGACCATCCTACCTTCATCAAAATCAATCAATCAAATCGATGAAGAAATGCAATTTGGCAAGCATTCAAAAATGTTACGCACAGGTTATCGAGAGACCAGAAGAAAAAGTTATCCTGATAGGGCTCATTGATCTTTGAGAGTTTACGAAAGTATTGCGACAAATTGAATGTTTACATGCTTGCATTTCTTGATTCACAGAAAAAGGCAAAATATTTTAATATTGCATATTTAGAACTCTCGAATGTAATCTTCAAAATCCTTCTATACGAATTTTCATGGAAATTAGAGAACGTATTTTTATTTTGCCCATAGTTTTGGAGTTTATTGTTTTGTATGTCATCTTTAAATTAATAAAATCAAAAATAAAATAGTAAATTAAAAATAAGCTCTTTAAAAGATTTCAATATCCCATATACAACAACAATATTGTTTGCATTTTTACAATTATAAAACTACATAGATTCGCCTCAGGTAATAATTCCCGTCAAAATTCATTTCACCGCTAATTTCTTGATCATTTTAATATCGAAGCGTACATAAATCATTACAAAATATCATGTCTGTAGAACAATAAATCAAATAAATTAAATATAAACATTATGGTCTAGCACTACTGCAACGATAACAATTATTTTTTCTGTTTTTATTTAAACACCTAATAAATATTTTACATAGCCAGTGTGGGTGGTGTAACAGCGTTATGGGGAGTAGTCGGCGTGTGCTTTTTGTTTCTGTGCTTCGTCCGGAAAATTCCATTTATTCGATTAATTTCCGATATTACGGAAAACAGTTTCCGAATGTTTAATTTATACAATAAATACGGTCCAAATGGGAAACGCATAATTCCCGTTTTTGGGGAGAGTTTTTATTGCGCAGGTAGAAAATATAACAGATTTTGTTTGTTGTTCCTATTTAAATTTTACTGTTACATCCTCTTTATAAATGTATCTAGTTAGGCGATTTGGAAACGAAATCAATGTTGCGGCGAAAATAAAATAATTAGTACTTGTTTGTTAATTTGAAACAAGGGAAAAACGGAATATTTATTTAATTTCCACTATGTGATTTTAACTCTTTGTGTCCTATATAATGTAGAATATAAATTTAAATTTGTATACTTGTATGTCAATACATATAAACCGATTTTTTCCGAATAAAGGTTTATTAATTTTCTATAATTAAGCTTAACAACATCGAAATAAATCTGAAGGTCTCAATGTATATTGCTAGAATCTCAGGCTGTCTCCATTTCTCTCATATCGTTCTAAGGTATCTGAAGACACAGTATCATGCCTGTGGCTACTGGTAGTCTGTGTGGATATCACAGCAGTATGAGGCAGTATTATAAAAAAGAAACTCAATTCTCTTATTCTTCTCTTTCTCATCTTTCTCTTTTTATTCTTCTCCTTATAAGACGGTTTAAAACATTCGAATTACAGGACATTTCTAAATATGTTGGAGAATAAATTAAATGATATTTTCTGATATTCTGTAGTGTGTCACTATTGTACACGTGACAAAATATCGGAAACCTTCATAATACTCTTCACTAGTACTCTCATAATTTCACTTTCCAAAGCCTTAGGAATGTATACAAGTACCTATCATTTTCCTTTTGAAGATTTCCTGAATGTTTTCTTTTACTACCGCCCAAGATTTTTGCTATTTGCATACAATATAGTAGAAGTTGTTCGTCAGCCTGCAAGAGAGCTAGTATAACATACTGTTTCATCTACCATGCAAAATAAATAAACACTTCAACGGTTTTATACGCTCTATAGCGTCCTATGAATTGTATATGTACGTGAACATTTCTAGTTCAAGTAATTGAAATTCCTTTGCCTTTCGTCGCTTGCTTCTTTCATGTGGTTGCACAAATCGTTTTTGAGGACAATTAACCATAACAAACATTACAGACAATTTAATTAAAGAAACAGTTGGTCCGTCATTGGGTTTCATAATCTCAGTTCAAACATTAGCACTACAATATTATGGCTGGGTACTAACGCCAAGAAAACGACAATTGAGTAGTTAAGGATAATAGAACTCTAGGATCACTAACTAGACTTTTAATAAAGACGAATATAAGTAGGAGAACTAAAGGCGAATAGACCATAATTTGTACACAACTGGGGAAAAGTTTAGACAAAAGTATTTTGATGGGGTCAAGGCAGACGAAAACAATTCAAGACGTGTAGTGTAAAATTGTCGACCGTGCAATTATTGGAAAGAAAACTTTTAACTTAGACAAAAGTTGAAGATGAAAAAGTTCCCAGTAGCCTAGCTTATTTGGAGATATGGAAAGTAATTCATCACTAATGTTAATGTGTTACCTCTAGATGTACTGACCACTAACTGCTTATTGCCAAAACTTATTCGGTATTGTTCAATCTTTATGAGCGAAATGAATTTTAAGTATTTTTGCAACCTGCAATCCGTTAACAACCTGTCATCTTATGGTGCAATATACAGATACTTAATATTTCTTGTGTAATCCAGAGTAAAAAGTGGTCATAGGAAGCCGTAGTAAGTGGACATCCTGTGAGAAGAAGCTTGACATGGTACACGGACGGTTCGAGAACAGAAGAGGAGGGGACAGCCACTTGAGGAAAGTGGATCTAACTGTCGCCTCAAAGTGTTCATGGGACTCCACACAATAAACATATTTTATGCCGACATTTCTGCTACAAATTTCTGCGCCGTAATGAAACTCGAGATAGATATGTGAGGTGCAATTGTAAGTATCTTTACTGACAGTCAAGCTGCGTTGAAGACAGATAGTGTCTACATATAGGAATCTGGTCTGTTGGATAAGTGTATATGCTAGTGAAGGCAATTGGAACACAAAAGCCACTCTGCAGTTGGTTTTACGCCTCCAAGGGATTCAAGGGAACGAAAAGGGAGATAAGCTTGCCAAAAAGCAGCAAAAATTCTGTTTATTGGACCTAGTTCTTGTTGTTGCCAGTTAACAAATTGGATGACAACCGAAAAGTCTCCTACTGGTAGAACACACCAGGACAAAACCAAACAGAGACAATTTTTTGGATCACCTAAGTTAGCAAAAATGGTGCCATCCTTCATCAAAGAGGACCTCGGACTACTGGCACAATTTTTGACAGGTCATACGGCTCTAAAATACCATCCACCTACCTATAAAAGCTATAGCGTCTATACTAAGAAGATCTACATAGAGACGACAGAACACATTTTGTGTGAATTGGTTGCTATCAGTCGTAGTCGACATCAATACTGCAGGAGATCATTTCTAATGCATACTCAAATGCAGAATGAAAATCCTACATTAATTTTATGGTTGATTCAAAGCTTCCAACTAGTCTAACACCCAGAAGGGCAGCGTTACAATAGACGTAGGTAGATCGCAATGACTATCGCAATCCTTTAATATTAAATAAATAAACAGAATTCAATTAATACCTTATTTATAGATTACTTCAATATACTTTAATAAACTATACAATATAGATTTTGTAATACTGGTTTCATTCTTCAGAAAGCCTACAAGTTTCTCAAAAAAAAACAATTTATAAACAACCTTCTGTTGGTTACTAAAGCTGACAAGAGCCAACTTTCTCTGGAGTTTTCTCCAACTTCATTTGTCGCCGTTATAGATGATAGTCCATTTATTTTGTGTTGGTATTCTAATGACGTTATACCATATATATTTCTTAGATTGGACAACCGACTATTTTTCCACTTTTTGTATGAAAAAATTCAATTAGTTTTGATCTCTTCCGACATTCGAAATTTTCTTTGATCTCCGTTATGCAAATAGTATAATATATCTTCTTCGGGCAATTGGTAGATGGATACGCATCTTTTTTTTTATATAATAACATTCTTGTTCTGACCCATTTCCTTACAAGCATATCTCTCGCCTATGCGAGGGTCGTTATACAGAGAGGTCGACCGTTCAGATATCTCCTTCTCGGCGTGTGTAAATATAAATAATGTGTTTTTCTCTGTCGCTTATAAAATACAACGAGCTGGAAAACATAAAAAACGATATTAAATTTTCCGTGTATAAATTGTACATGCGTACCCACACCTATGCACGTATGTATAAACAGGCGCGCAGCTATTATAGCTGTCTGGTCCCCTCTTTTTAATATAAACATTCGGCCATAAATATAGTTCTTTTGACAACACAGCGACGCTTTACTGAATTATATCAAGTTGTTTTTCATCCCCGGTGGAACAAAATAGAGTTCGCTGTGGGTGTATAGTGTGTGCTGCCATCAGCAAATTAGAATACATTGTTATGTTATGATATAGTTTTAAATAAAAGCTATATATTAAAGGCAATTAAATTTTGACGTTTAACTGCACTGCTGTATCAGAAATGAAAATAACACTGCTAGTATACTCAGTGACAGTAGTAGTGTGACACCCAGAACGAATCATCTGTCTAACTTGATTTTTTGGAAGTGTGATAGTTTTAGATGAGAAATGAAACGATAAAATTTGCAAGAAATTTTATTAACCTGCAACACGAAAAAAAATTATATTTTTGGCGACCTCATAGCTGAGTACACTTGTGTACCCGTCCAGGCATCGACAAAATAAGATGGTCGATAAGCAACTTGAACTTCGTTGATTAACTGCTACCGAAGCTTGTGGACGATGGCGCAAAGTGGACAGTCTCCACCCCATGATATCCCACACATGTTTGATGGGGTTTAAAGCCGGGGAGCGGGTTGGCCACGGAAAAATATTAACGCCTGCTTCTTGGAGGAAATCTGTAGTTCGACGAGCAATATAGGGACGTGCATTATCTTGCTGAAAAACACAGTTCCTATATAAGGTAATAAAGTGGTTTGTTGGAGATGATCAATACAACGCTTAGCTGTCATACTGCCTCGAATAAACAGAAGTGGTGATCTGCTACCATTAGCAGTAGCCCCCCAAACCATTATCCCAACAGTCCTGTGTACATGCCTCCCAAAAACAAACCCAATAGCGTCGCTTTCCACGCCGACTTCGCACCCTTCTACGACCATTGCGCATACCTAGACAGAATTGCGATTCGTCGATGAGAACGACATTATGTCATTCTGCTTCGCCAGTGCTGCCGTTCTCTGCACCAGTTCAAGCGTTGAGGGCAGTGGTTCGCAGTCAAAGAACCACTCATTGTGGACGCTATAAAAACACTCCAAAGTCGTCTATCTTGACGCTCTGTGGTATGCCTCGGTTGACCAGTTGGTTTTTTTCGTGTTTCTCTACCTTCTTCTGTCCACACACAGCACACACGCATTACCTTCATTGCAGTACAATTTAACACGGCGGCTAATTTGACGAAAGTCAACAATTTTACCCCTGTCAAAGTCACTAACATGGTAATAATTTTGACGTCTTCGAACTGTAGGTATTTTCTTTCTGTATAAAGGTTGTCCTCTCGTGTGGAAAAGTATAGTTGGATAAATTGTTATTTTCCTCATATACAGTAAATATAGAGGTTTCCTTTCTCTATTGCTAGAAGCTGTAAGAGTTATGTTAGAGGAAGAGTTAATACAGCTTGCAATTACTGTGCATGTGGTTACATGATTTTGACAGATGGAAGCCAGTAGCTAGTCCTTAAAGCACACCTTTAGTATTCCTTGATGTTGATTCAACAAGTTTATTCTGTTTGGAAGACAATAAGGCCGAGGAAAAATAAGGGGTGATATTGCATTGCGAGCCGATGATTGCCCCCCCCCCCCCTAAGCTATAAGTTGGTATTTACCTACAGCTTTGATAACAAAATAACTGCCACAAATTGCTGCAATAGCCATGCAGCTAGATATCAGGTGTTCCGTCCTACAAAACCTGCAGTCGGTATGGGGTTTCAAACTTATCCTTGCCATGTGTTCCCCAAGGTGGCAGTGCTCTGTGAAAAAACCCACAAGTACACGTATTTTGTTCCTACTTACTTCTAGCAAAGTCCTTGTTCTTTGCTTACTAAAGTTTTCCAGGAATACCTTGGAATATCTCAGACCAGGAAGATTTTCCCAGAAGGTTGCTCCGAGTTTCTGCTCCCTGTCTTTGAATTCTCCTTCATAGGGACTCATTCCTATTCCACAAAACGGTTCCGGTAGCACAAACGATGTTATGCGACCTCTTTGCTGCTATTATTATTATTTGTCGTTGTCACTGATTCTACATACTATGTCCTGGTACCCAGCATAGTGCAGCTTTGTTCTCTTTGCCTAGGTTGCTTAATTTCTCTAAGCATTTCCAGGAAGCGTAATATAACTACCGATGGTTTCGTAAAGAAATATGCGGAGTCCAAATTCACTACACTAGAGCGATTCTGAAGTCTAGCTTATCTAACAGTGAAATGCTGGAGAAAAGGATGGACATTAATGCTTTTCAGCAACTTAAATGAAATTGCTGCTGGACTTCAACAAGCGAGATCTCAGTTCTATCACGGTTTTATTTATTAACTGTGGTCTTTGAGATGCCATCTTTAAAAGACAGTAAAATGAAGAGTGAGAAAAGCAAATGCGGCTCGGAATACACAGAAACGGTTGAACACATATTTTGCGTCTACATGGTGGTAGTCTGAGAGAGGCAGCACCACTTCTAGCAAGAGCATTTGAAATCCGCTAACGTTAAGTTTCGATAGATGAAAGATGAAAGGAACTTGCAATAGATGTTCTTAGTATATGTATTTTTGTTTGTCATTTGTAGGTCTACAAGTGGAAAAAATATCAGGAAAATAAGATAAATAGATGGTATAGGTCGCAGTGAAAGTAGTTTTTGTGAAGTGGTCACTAAAAGAACTAGATGCCACATCTTAATTTAACATCAAAAATGTAACTGGCAGATGTAGAAAAAGTACCCACAGTTAATCTAACCTAATCTAATGTCATGGGAGTCGGCAAGTGCCTTTCTTTCGAGAACTACACCGGAACAAATTTAAGCGAAATTCTTAATGGTTATCCAGAGTTTCTGCTTTCGGCATTTGAGGTTCTTTTCCACATATTTATAATGTCTACGTTTTCCACCATTGTTTTGTAGTCTCTGACCTTAAAGTCGTTGTTGATATACAGTATTTCTAAATCCTTCTTTTAGAGACCTATAAGTTCTTTCATCTCTAGTTTTAGGTTTTCAAGGAGCAGAGGTCCCAACAGAGTGGTTCAAACATCCCGGTCAATCAGTCATCAATCGGTTGAGGTCATGCTTTCATGAAATGTTGGGACAATAAGTAATTATTGTCGTTAATTTTTTTGTAGTTACACAATATTTTTAGAATTTATATGCATGCTGATGTCTACACACACTAACGGTAGCATATAGATAAATATTCAGCAATTGTTTCTGTTAACTACATTTAAAACAATATTGTAGAAATTTAATCTAACTAACGATTGTTAAAATTTAACAATTCACGTTTTGTATAATAGTACATACCTCTCAAGCGTTATAAACATAACAGACTGCGTAAGTTAACACATAAATCTTACAGAACAACGCAAGTACCAATATTTTCACATAGATATATTGTATATTTCGGTATCATTCTTTTGTTTTGGTTGTATATGCGTGGTTTTTATCTTGCAAACCGCCTTTTTATATGAATACATAAAGCGAAGCAAGATATAAACGGCTTTCATTACGAGATAGAAGGGGCTTCGGAGGGCTTTTGCGCGGAAATGAGGAGCAATATATAAGATTTAGGCCCCAAACTAAGACAAACGGAAGACGACCATTTAAGTAATAGAGGGACAAATTGGGTTAGGCGTTTAAGGGAAAACAAGCTCGAAAAAGTCAGCTCGACAAATAAAACAAAAAAAAACGGCATGGCGTGGTCATCGCTTAACCTCGATTTGTCGAGAAATAACAGAATGCTGCATATTTTATATTTCGTTTTATTTGGATTTGATTAATTTGCTTCTTTTCTTTTTGTTTGAAGTATTGTGATTGCTGGCTATTTTTCTCGATGTTCGTGATTTGTATTTTGTTTTGATGTGTTGTTTTTTATAAAAATTAGGTTTAATTAGAAAAGTGGATGCTACCTTATATTTTTCGTTTTCTCCTTGTTTACGATGCTAAAAAGTTAAGTTAAGGCACGCTATGTGTATTGTACTATCGAAAAGCGTTGTTACAACTAGGATAGCACTTCATTGTATACTGGGTGGTTCACTCACCTAAACGAAAAATTTATGTTTAAGATTGGATTCCAAGTGGAAGATGTAAAATAACATTTTTTTGCGACAAGCGCTTCTGTTGAAGATATTGAACATGTTAGTAGCAAGGTAAAGCTAATACTCGTGTTACTGATAGTGGAACTTTACAATACAACGTTGTAGAAGAACTATTTGAGGAAGTATTTGAAGAATTATGAGCAGACTTTCCGCTTAAATGTGATATCAATATGGACAATGGACCAACCACACTATTTAAGGGTAGTCGTAAAAAAGCTCATTTATGCAGAAAAGCTATCCAATTGGAAATGCACAAGATACCGATGTAGTTGGTGTGGTGGTGGTGGGAAACTTGCAATGATCTTGCGCAAGTTTCAATATCAACATTTACCGAACAAGAGCCAATCGGAAAAAATGCTATTTCCCATTTTTTCTTGAAATCCTTAATTTCGAACGCAAATTTGCATTTTTCGACACCATCACCTCATATTAGAAATATTTTATTACGGTTAGTGCATATTCATGTATACATAGTTTGTGTTTCTTGAACTTCGTTAAATCAAGTTCAGTAAACTACGTCAACAAAACCACGATCTCTCTATTCAATTAGAGCGCTCTCTCTTCGGTCAATTTGCAATGATAAAAGGCAAGGTAGCGGAAGACGGAACCGAATAAGAAGGGACGGTGGAGTAGCGTTGGTGCCTACTAGTATTACTACATAGAAGTGGTCGACGGAAGTTATTTACATACCATTTATACTCGGTCCCATGAGAAGAACTGAAGCCGGCTGCGGTGTGTCCGGTTTAACCTCTACTTCGATGCTGTTGGCCCTGTAAAGTCTGAAGAGGTTGGCTTCGCACCGCAACCTTATGGTACCCCAACTGCCGCCCACTCCGGTCAGTTCCAATTTGCTCGAGGCGGTCTCGAGAAGGTCGCGGTCCGTGCTGATGTGAGACGACGTCGACCCCGGAACCTGCGACCAAAGATGAATTGCGTAAAATTTTAATGCATTAAACGATTTAGGAAATTAGTGTGTTTCATTACCGTAACATTTCTATCTCATTGCCTTCTATCTCATTGTATTACAGTTTGTACAGTATTACAATGGAATTAAAACATTTCTAAGTTAGTGTATCTCAATGTAAACATTGTCATAATGCAAGAATTTTCTTTTATTCTGTCATCATGGTCCTCTAGTTGTATTGGCTTTATAGAGAATACAACACTACTGATAGTTATTTACATTCAGAGATATTTTTTCCAGCATGAGCGCGAACTATTAAGGCGAATGATAAAGAAAATAAGCTTAATTTTCGCATTTTAGATAAAAAAAAATGTTTCTTAAAGGCCCAGAGCGTAGATGGTAAATCGCAGCAGATGCAATATTTAAAAAGATTTACTTCTCAGATTCTGAAAATATAATAAAGTCTGTATTTGCAAGCGTCAACCTATTAACCTGCACCTAAACAGTAAAGAAGACATTTAGAGCATTTCTTGGTATCTATGGTAGGAATTCTGACCGTGAAAGATGACATAGCATGTAAGAGTTCTTAAGTATATTATAATAGGTACCAGACATTAAACTTCATGGAGCAAATATGTTCATATCGGCGCCATTCGAGCAATGTATTATGGATTTACTTAGTACTTTGCTAGCATATTCTGTCGATACTCTTCCACATTTTTCAGTAATTACAATGCTCATATTATCCGCTTAATTAACTATGAGTAGGTAGTCTGTTTTCCTTTAAATATTTTGCCAGTTCATTGATATACCCCAAAAACTCCAATGGTCCCAAAATCTAACCCTGTAGAGTCTTAAATGTCTATGTTAAATGGTTTAAATCGGCTGGTATGAATGGCATATTTCCGACAGTCTTCCATCTAAAATAGCTGCAACATTTATGGTTGAGAAAATGATTGAGAATTTGCAAAGAAAAAGAAAAGATGGTAGGAAGGGCCGAATATGGGTTAGAAAATGGGTAGTTCGGAGACAAAATTTGGGTGCGTTCAATACGCTGCTAACATAGCTTTCAAAAGACGATTCTACCTACAATTTTTGCTCATTTTTTATAAAATTAAACATGGGAAACATACACAAATGTAATACCTGGTGCTGAAAACTGGCGAAAGGGTCTGCAAATTTATGTTTCCACGTTGCAATGAATATTTTTTCATGTTCGCTTTTTTCATTGGCGCATGGAAAAGTTAGAAGGCAACTAACTTTTTGATATTTATGTTCCACAAATATACTGACGCGTTAGTAAAGGTTTACACTTGCAGTGATTTGGAGACTGGTGTGCAAGTAGCGATGCACTCCACTAAATTCATGTACGTGTAAACGCACCATATATTTATAGGACTCATACCAATTAGCTGGAGACTGTCCAGGGTGGTCATAATTCCAAAAATGGGCAAAGAGTCCTGGATGACCGGTATATACGGAGGAAAGCCTAGCAAGCTTTGGCAATAGCTAAGCAATAAGCTTCAGCAATGACACAACGGTCTTTCAAGCTGAGGTAGCAGCAAATCACCATTTCTCAGGCAGCCAAGCAACACTTAAAGCGATTAGTTCAGCAAGTGTTGACTCCAAACTAGTTTGGGATTCCGCCCTAACGAGGTGGTTTCCCAGGGGAAACTAATTTTGGCTTGTGTTTCCAGCCACGAGGGCGTGAAGGGAAATGAGGCGGCAGGCGATCTGGCTAGACAAGATTCGTCGAGGCAATTCGTCAAGCCTGGCTCATCCTTCGTCACTACCAAATCACAAATCAGAAAGTCCATCAAGGAATGGATATATAATAAGTCCAGATAATGGTGGCAAACCTGGACAAACACAGGCAAAGGAGTTCCTAAAAGAACAGAGGCCTGAATTCACTAGAGACCTGCTGGATAAAGACAAGAAAACCGTCAGAATGATAGTGGGTCACTGTAGACTAAATAGGCATATGTGCAACATAGGCCTAGCGGAAGATGCTATATGCAGATTCTGCAAGGTGGAGGAAGAAACCGCAGTCCATGTAATGTACCACTGCGAGGGCCTGGCATGTCAAGGTTTCTAATTTTGGACATAGAGTATCCCAGAGCACAGAGCTACATACAGGAGCCCCTCTCAAGGACCTTTAAGCCTCATAAAGAGGTCAAAGTTAGAGGGCGCCTTCTAAGATTACTGGAAATCACAATGGACTGAGAAGGTTGCGGTGAAAGCGGCCCGTAATGCCACCCCTAATCTAATCTAATCTAATCCTGTATGAAAGGAAAGTCATACTGACCCATCAGTCTCAGATACAGAACATAATTGTGAGGCAAGACTGCGTGTACACGGTAACCAATATGCTTATTAAATCGAGTAAGCTTGCGAACGTCCATCCATGAGTTTGTTCGGGGAATATCAGTTGCTTTCAGCAATAAAAAATGCGTTAGCTACCTTGACCGATATTGAGGGGGCTTTAACAAGGCATCCTTTCTTTCGATGCAAAAACCGTTGGATAAGTGTGGGGTGCAGCCGATAGTAAAAAAGTGGATCGGCTCAATTATAAGAACAGAACACGTTCACGTATCAGTAAACCTCCGCACGGTAAAAGGCGAGTGCTGTCGCTGCTGTTGGTGTGCTGTGGTATCTAGTAGTGAACAACCTACATGCTGAACTTTGGATGGCAGGTTTGTACGCACAGGGCTACGCCAAAGAGGTGTCCAACCATCTCTGGTTCTAGGGTACTAATATCTGCCAAATCCAAACGTATAAGTGTTGTGGATCTTTGACGTACAAATCACACTTGGAATACTTGACGTTCAGAGCTTTGTTTGTAGGTCCTCCTGGACTTGCAAAGGAATACTTGCAAAACTCTGAAGGACGAAGCATGTGATAGTGCACAAAAATTGTGGTGCCCTTTATAATCCATGCTTCACTAGCCTGGGGACATAGTATTAGGAATGACCTGGCTCGTCTCAGACATTTTTGGCAAAGAGGAAAAGAAGACTGGCTTCGAAAGACCACGTCTATAAATCTTGCCGAATCCATGCTCACAAATGCTCGACACAATCATCTTCGGTTTCGAGTCCTAGGGCGACCTAATAATTTTCGTGCATTCAAACGTCGACTGATGGTGTTGAGGTTTACAAAAATGTTTTTCTTGGGAAGTGCGACCTTGACTTCATATAGGCCGAGCGTGGGATGATTCCTAAACAACTGCACATCGACAGATTCTGTCGATTATGCCACTACTTTCATCGTAGGTGATTATCGGGTTACAAGCCCGTTTGGTACTTAATTCCAATTGATTAATTTTTACATATTCCATGACAAAAAAATTATATAAAGTCTATGAACTGTGTTTACCATATTCCTTTATCTGAAATTCGTTGTTACATACATGTATGTAAGTATATTATTATTATTACTACGAGCTATTATGTAAGACTTGTAAGAATACCATTTCTAAAATCACATTTGTTTATTTTGATTAAAAATTCCATTACTCAAACGTGCCAGCTGCAATATTGACTGTAAGGCAAGATAGATGTACTTTTTCAATGTACTAAATTGCTTCCCAATTTTCCCCCCTTACATTTCAAAGAAACCGAGCCGAACAAACTCCATATCGAAAGAAACACTCAGTTCGAGTCTCCTTCGGAAAATTCGAACAATTTTTCAATTTAACCGTGCAAACCAGGCCGATACGTGTCCTTCTGCAGTAAGAAGCTGCGGAAGGGTACGTTCCCTAATTTTTCAGGACGAAATCAACGACGCATAAAAACGACCATATAAGTTTCCACACAGAGCTTTCCTTCACCCAGTAGCAATCTCGGAATTTTATCGAAGAGTAAATATCGATTCAATTTCGGCTATATGAGGAAACTGGCTCTAAGGACGCGAACAGTTTTGAATTTACATAAAGCGGGAAACGAGACAAGGGAAAACACTCTCATCTCGCGAGGAAGCGAGGGTAAACAGGAGTAATAGGAGCTGTTTGAGGTTTGTTTATTCATTTGTCTGTTTATTTATTTTGGAAGATGTATCTAGTACGTGATATTTTATAGCCGACGTGTTTCGATAAACGCGTTAGGAATTAAATTGTATAGTACATTTAAATCCAATTATGTTTTCCTAATTTTTGGATGCAATCCTCTCACAAGTTAGTGCTCTGTTACCGTACAAAGTAAATGATTAGATTACAATAGAAGTAATTAGGTCAAGTTAAGAGTTGGTAATTGCAACACCCAAGATGTTAATTCATCTCAAGTGGGGTTAAATGATACCGTTAACTTATGCTAAAATATTTAAACCTCAAATAAAATTATTTATGGGCACAGGTGAATAGTAGGAAAGCGAATTACCTTAAATTTATATTTTGCTTTTGCTGTTTAAACAATGAATCACACTTGATTGGACAGACGAAGAAAGCAAAGCCCTAAACCAAATGTCCGCATGAGTCCAACACCACCTGAAGGAGACCGACTAGCCAGTGGGCTCCCTTACTCCGTGCTTTACGTGTTAGGGAAGTTCCCTTGTCCGTGTGTGACGGGTTGTCGCCGGAGACGTTTTCTAGAAACTCACATCTTGCCCCATAGGGTGTAGGCCCCCAAAAGAGAGTGGAAACTATCTGGTAATCATAGGAAACGGAGTATGACCATGAGGTACAACCAGCCCTCCTATGAATTAGGCCTGTATTACGGAGACGGCCGAGCCAAAATCCTTCCTACTTCGTTGCTTAGAGAACCCGAAATTGAGTGGTCCCAGCAGCTACAGTGGCACCGTGGGGTTCCAATGGTACCGATTCGTTTCAGAATGAGACAGGAAGATCTCCTCTGCTGGGCGGTCATCGGTCGGATTAATCCTAGTGCAGCCGATTTTCATCCTCCTCTACTAAGGTACTCTCTCCACGCTCGTTACTCTGTCCTCCTGGTCAGACAGGGATGGGATAGTTCAACTCTAGAGTTCTCATGGCAGGTACCGTTAGGTTTTGCACATTACTCACAGTATATACCGATGGGTTAGCCGTCGGACTGGGTACTCCCCTGTAGTCTCATTTACCACCGCCGCAGACGTCACTCTAAAACTTCGAATGAGTTAAGGTAACTGCAGAGTTTTATAGAAAAAACCCCATAGGGTGACCGTATACTCAAAGGTCAATGCGTTCCATTTACCGTAGAGCATACAGGACGCTAGAGAATTCGAATTGGGATAATTACTCCTGGGACCGAATTTTATTTACGGACGTGTCAAGATTCAGTGTTTATACAGACAGCAGAGTTGCTTTGAATTGGCGCGAATCAATACCACAAAATAATTCTCCGTTTGTCGGGGAAATACCTCACAATAACAATTAATAGGAATGTGATGGTGTCGGCTGGAATTAATTTGGAAGATTTTACAGAATGGGTAATTCTCAGAATCATTTTGGTAAGATACCGAGAACTTTTGCTTTTTTACGTGTAGAAACTGGGGCAGACGATTTAGTTATATGGGTAGTAATGCTCACTCATATCGAGCAAAGTTTGTCAACAATTGGAGTGGTCTCATCTCCCTGAATCTTACCGAACCTGTCAGGAATACTAGAAAAACGGGTGGCCTCACAAATTGTTGCTTCTTGTTAAGGTGAAGTACTGCAAATTGCTTCTAAAGATGAATGGGAAAGCATCTCGTTGATATTAACTGACAAATCAGATACTGACAAATTTTCATACAGTAAGCAAATTGGCGATGGTCTGTATTTACCTTTCGGAGAAGGATTCCTCACAAGGATTGCTAGAGGAGTTGGGAAAGGTTGATAAATGTTCAAATCTACTGGCGTCACCCTATTTAATATGAAACGAAACTTGACGATGTCACGATAATAAGGAAAATAATTGTTAATAAAACTTACAATAGCTGCAGACGGTCAGAATTAAATTATTAGGAAAAATTAACTGGAATAATATGAAAAAGAGTAAATATAATGATACAAAAGACAATAAAGGCAAGTGCACGTTAAACACCACGATAAAACAAGTAAATACATACATATGTATGTATGAGGTCTGTCTCCAATACTACTCTAACCTAGCGGGCGAGGGGAGTAATAGAATTAAAATATAATTTATGTGTTAGAAATGATGGTTAAATTATTAAATTTCTTGCAAATCCAAAGGAGACAAAATAAAAGAATCCTGCTAAAGAGTTTGTGGGTGAAGTTATTACTTAAAGAAACAAAGAATTGAAAAATTAATGTACAGAAACAGCAGAAGGCTGAATTGCAATACAAAACTGATGAGTTCTGTAAAACAAATAGTACAAACTACAAGTCCATTTGATGACACACTTGTTAAAAAAAGAATTGTCTCATAACATTAAGAAACAAATTACAGAAGAAACGGTAAAATACACTTTCAAGTAATTTTTGACTTTTCACCCAAAAAGAAAACTGTGTCTATAACAAAAACCTAGTTACAAATAAACTAAAGGAAAAATGAACTGATAAGGGAAACACCAGGGTTGTCACGACACAGATTTTAATGAATCTCAAATATGTATGATATAAATGATCTGAAAATCTTCTACCAAATACGAACATTATCTGATCAATTTAACCTGCAATTAGATCTATTACGTCTTCATGAATACTGTGTTAGGCACAAACTATTTTTGAACTACAACAAATGTAAATATATTTCTTTTTCCAGAAACCGAATCATTTATAATCATCCCTACTTGTTGGGAACTTGCGAACTGGAGCACGTATCTCATATCAAGGATTTAGGTGTGATTTTTGACAGTAAACTACTGTTCAATCGTCACATTGATTTTATTACGACCAAAGCTTTTCGATCTCTAGGTTTCATCATACGCACGACGAAGTCTTTCACAAATGTAAAGTCTATAATTTCTTTGTTTTATGCTTACGTTTACAGTATACTTAATTACGCTAGTGTTATCTGGAATCCCCAGTACAACATTTACATTACTAGGCTTGAATCTGTACAGAAGAGATTTATTAATTATTTCTTAAGAAAATACAATATGCCCCGTTACAGTTACACTGCTTCACTAACTGAATTTAACCTTGCGCTTCTGAAAATTCGTAGGGAATGTACGGACATGGGCATTCTGTTTAAAATTTGTAACGGTTTCATGGATGCACCTGAGATTCTTGCGTCGATTGATTTCAATGTGCCAGCAATTCGAACTCGTAGCACGACGCTTTTCAAACCAGCACTTGCTCGAACTAGCTCATATAAGAACTCTTCCATTTTGCGCCTTCTTTATAATTATAACACAAACCATAATTCGGTCGACATATTCAACAACTCATTTCATTCATTTAAACAAAAAATTAAAATTAAAACCAGTTAATTGGCTAATATGTTTCGATTTTGATTAATAGGTATAACTTCCTCCATAGTGTTTATTTTCTTTCTCCTCGTTTTTTCTTCGTCTTCCTTTTCTTTTTTCCTTCTTTTGTATACTTCTTTACTTTTTTTTTCTCACTGAACAGATATCCTTTTACTATCCTACTTAGAATAAGATTGTTTTATTCACTAATTTTCTATTTTTTGTACTAGCATAAGAAGCTATTTTTATGTACACGCTATTATTTTCTGGATGCTATTGTGGGTTCGTCCTGTTTGCGTCCCAAATAATGTAAATAAATAAATAAATAAATGTTACAGAGGAAACTTTCGTCAGTATCCAGGTACCAACATTTATCCTAACGCGCCCTAATTTCCGAGAAAATCAACATTGCATACCGCGTTGAATAAACGCACTACGTTCATTCCTTTATGTAGGTAATATTAGTTTCTCAACAAGCAAGCCTTCGTAGCCCAGTGGTCACGCTAGTGGGTCGCGTTCGATGCATGCCGGTGCATTTTTTTTTTCAATATTATTGTGCACAATATTACAATCATGACAACAATTACATTTGATACAAATTATTCATAAATTATATTTTTCTCCATTGTAATTTTATTATTAAATAAATTGGAAGCAAATCTGCACTATGACGTGTATTTTGAAGTTGGAATATTCGAGCAACTTGCTTGTCCTGCGGTCCATTTCTTACCTTCAGTTCGTTTCTTGCCTACTGTCCGATTTTTATCTGCAGTCCAAATAAATAGATAAAAATAAGAAATAAATAAATTCTAAATACACGTCATAATGCATATTTGCTTCCGATTTAATGAATGAACAACGTTGGTTTTCTCCGAAACTAGAGCATGTTAGGATAAAAGCTCGTATCTGGGTACTAAGGGAACGTTCCCCTGTAACATAGTTAAGGTTCATTAAAATCCATGTCGGAAAACCTTGGTGGTGCTCTTGTGAGACTAAAACAAGACGAAAAGGAATTAAATGTAAAAACATCAAGACACAATACAGAGTAAAT
This sequence comes from Popillia japonica, assembly GCA_004785975.1. Classification (NCBI taxonomy): domain Eukaryota; kingdom Metazoa; phylum Arthropoda; class Insecta; order Coleoptera; family Scarabaeidae; genus Popillia; species Popillia japonica. Next base: position 504 of record SMLS01074723.1, on the reverse strand, counting down.
CTGAAGAATTCACCTCACAATGAGGTCGGTTAAAAATATTCATGTAACAATCCATTACTACTTGAAATATTGTTTATTTTAGTATTTACTACACATTCTAATCAATATAATAAATATTCGCTAAATCTTCTGAGCAGTCTATATTGAGTGGGTTAGTAGTTATCATGAAGAGCAGAGAAACTGCACAATGGAGTTGCCAGATTGCTGGACAAAGTATCTGAATGCTTCTTGAACCCATATCTTATACCGTCCAATAACATAAAATTTAATATGTATTATTTTTAAAGTTTTCAGAATTTTCATTACTCAATATTATATAACAAACATTCTATTGTTTCTAATTCAACACTAACACGTGACTTGTCGTAGCCAAGGCCAACGGTATATGTTACTAGCTACCGTTACATCCTTCTTCTTTAGAAGTCTAAAGATTTAGTCTTTTAACTGGCTTAATGAGGCGTCCTGAACGAGTGACCTTTGGCGAAGTATGTTCCTGGACTATTG
>SMLS01074721.1:0-37425 GCA_004785975.1 Popillia japonica | reverse complement strand
AAGGCATTCGATTACAATTAACATATTACATGGAATAACATCATTTCATATTTTACTCTTTTCTCAATTCAAGCTAAATGTATTTTCGTTTTTGTCTTTGCAATTCATTTGTTATTCTATTTGCATTATGAATATAAATTCATTTTAATCTGAAATTAGTCAAAATCAACAGGAAAAGGTAGAAATGTCACAGTCAATAATCTTTCACATGTTTTTTGATAGGTACTTTACATTGTTGATATAAATTGAATTGAGCATACAAGTTCTATAACTATTGATTTATTTCTGAGATTGCATGCCAGTTTGTTTATTGGTATAAAATCAAACAAAATCCGTATGTAGTCAATCAATTTATTCACCAACACTATTTATCAGGGTGAAATATTCTCATCCAACAGTAGCAATCAAAAGTAGAAGTGTACTTTTTTGAATTCAGTAGTATTTACACAGAATTCGTTTGAGCAAAATAGCAAACGCTATTTATTACTGAAAACATCTTAGAACATACGGTTCAGCAAGTCCTTGAAGATGGTGTTGGAAATGTCGTGACGAATGCGATATTATGATGAAGTTTCCTTTTCGCTTCACTGATTCAATACCGTTACAATTTCTAGAGCTATTTGTAGTTATTTTGCAGGTGTTGTTCAGTTTGTACCCATTTTGTCGGTTGAGTTTACTCGGATTTTTCATAATTTCCAAAGATCTTATATCTTTCCTGTTTGTCTTGTTTAAACTTTTCCCGCAATTTGTTCGTAAATGCCTAGTAGCCATGTAGCTTAAGCTGCTCATCTATGTTTGGCGAAAGTAACTATTCTATTTTCTTGATAGTATTAAACCATATTCTAATGTTCCTTCTCGCTAACTCTTCTTATTGTTAGTGAGTTTGTAAGAAACTTCTGTTGTTATGAATAAAGAAGATTGCGTATAAGTATGGATCGGTGTGTGTTTTCTTATGATATATGGCTTATCTTATTGTAGTCGCACTTTACTAACATGTCGACCATGTACTTGTTTTAAATTTTATGGTATTCGTTTTTATCTTTTCAAATGTTGCAGAAAAACAATGTTTCTTATTCATGCGACCACATAATGGAAGCGTCAGCCAACATGTTGGTTGTAGATTGTTAAATCCAATAGGCTTTTGTTCAAAGCCTTCTATGGAGATGTTATCGATGCCCGATGATAGTAATTGTGATACCATTACTTTACCATTCTTTTGTTTATAAATATTATCCTTCCATAATAAGTGTATTGACGTCAAACGAGGTTTTGCACGTTTGATAAAATCTTCTCTTAGTTCTGCCGATCATAATGTTTCCTTTTATAATAGTAACGTGCGGTCTTGCCTAGGACATTCTTACATAACCACCATAACTCTCTTCTCAGGATGGATTATTCACTCCTTTACTCTCTTTTATTAGGTTTAGTAACTTGTGCGGTAAATCTATTTACGGTAGTCTTGTTAGTGAGTTGGTTGGTTCCAACCATGACACTATCCGCCGTTCCAATACATAACATTCACATACATCGTGGTAGACTGTTGCCTCCTCCTCATTGCATAATTTGCAGATAGGTTAGAGATGCCAATTCTATGAAGGTGTTTCTTTAGACAGACGAGTCCTGTTAGCAGACTCATCACTGTTCTAAGCTGTACTCGGTTGAGAACCAGCGCACTCTTGTGTTTACCATTCGCTCAGCTACTGCACTCTGCAGTAGTCTTAGTTTACGCCAGACCCGGTTGTGGTCCAGTGAATATCGTTACATAGTTCTTTCTTGCCACCTTGTTTGTTAATTTGTTGCATGGTACGCCATTATGCACCGACACCCACATCAAAGTAACTTTGTTATGGTTAGATAAGCTTATATTCTCCAGACAGCCCAAGCTAGTTTCGAGGTTATCTGCCGGGATGTAGCCTGACTATCAGATAGAATAAGAATCAGCTGACTCCTAGACTGTTTTTCCAATGCACTTCGTATAGTGACCTATTATCATACATGCTTTATAATTTAGGGTTTCAACATATACACTTGCTCCAGAACCTGTTGTACTTTTAGACCCATCTGCGTACCAGATCTGGTTTCAAATTCCAGGTTTCTGTTTTACTCTCCACTCATCCCAGTCTAGGATAATCTTGAAGGATTTGTTGAAAGAGAGCTTGGAAAATTTTATATCACGGTCATTTCGAAGATAGGGTGTGTGATTTTTGTTATTCGTTGGTATTCTGACATGCCCCCCATTCTGGGTTCTCCAATTTCTACCACATTTTAATCTATGTATGTGGCCACATTCTTGCCTCTCCCTTTATGTAAATATCCAAAGGGGGCAGGTTTAGGATGGTTTCCATAGCAGCTGTTGGCATGCTTTGTGCGGCACCAGTAATACACCGGCAAGCTAACCTCTGTGCCTTTGCGACGAAATATACTGATAAAAAGATAATGAATGTGTATTTACAAAGGAAAGTATTAAAACCAAAAACTAGACGCCCTAAATTTGTTAAAACTCAAAAATAATTTTTACACAAATATAGATACAACTTGTATTCTGAAAATAATATTTTTTATGCATTTAAAGAATTGAAGAAGGAAATTGAGTACTAACTGTGTTCTACACAAAGTTGAAATAAATGCTGAATTCTTAACCCAGCTGAAATTGCCGAATGTTCTCTGTTGTTCCTGTTTTAATTACAGACAATAAAGATTTAAATGCGTTTTATACACTTTCGATTGGTTGAAAATAAACATTTAGTATTTTCAGTGCATTTGTGTTTTGCAAATAATAACAAAGTTAATTAATAATTCGAAAAATAAGTGTATGTAGCGACCTAAACGACCCAACCTATGTTCTGTATAATGATAAAGTAGTTTTCAATAATAGACATTATTCACGCATATATTGAAAACATGTTACTTATTAAAATACATACTGCTAAATGCATTTTAATGAAGCAGAAACGGCATTGAAAATAGAAAAATAAAGCAGTATCTTCCGCATCGTTCATTTTCCGTACTAAACGAACAAAATAGAAAAAACACAAAGGCGTTCGTTCAGAATATTTTTCCCGGAATTAATTGCGAATGCAACAGTAGGTACGTTAGAGCCGAGCTCCAACGGAAACAAACTTATCAAAAATAAATGATCGCCGAAACAAAGAAAACACGATCCCTTCGATCCTCGGGCGCTCTGCCGGAGCTTTCCGCTGATCGAACTCCGAACAAGACAACACATCAGGACCCGAAACGATCCTTTCGACCTCCTCAGAAGAGAAGACTGCAACAAGCTTGTAACCGAGGCCTTGACTAATCGAGTTAATTAAAAATTTAATATTCGAATCTATTCATAATATAGTACAGACGAAGAAAGATATAACTGGTTGGACAAGGATGGAGAATACCTCTCCGAAAATGAATTATAGATTGATACGGCGGGATCGCGGGACAGAGATGGAAGAGTTAGCTCGTGATGGAGATGCAGGACCGTATTCGTAGCAGAAAAATCGTGCTTCAATGTAGGTATGACAAAGTGCACTTCTTTTGTTCCGATAAATGTTCCTATAAATTAGTTCAAAATGTAGGTTCATATTACATACCTCTATGAGGAATACAAAATCTGGAATTTCCTTAATAGCTTCTTGAAATCTTTTTGCCAAGAAATGCACCAGCTTCTTAAAAGTATAGGCAATAATGTTGTTACATCTTTAGTATTTTACGCATTAACATGTTTTAGTGATTATTTTATGAGAATTAGTGTAAAATTGAACATGACATTCGAGAAAAACAGAACGGAGAAACTAGTCAGAAACGCGTCAAATAAATTTTTTATGGGGCTTTAGACAACTAAATCGATTTGAAAGGTTTCTGAATAAAGAAGAAACCCAAGATAATAGGTATTCAGGCAAAAAGATTCTGACTTCTGATCAAATAATTTGAATACTGACTATGAAATAGTACATACCTACTTATACAATTTCTGAAAGAATTGTTTCTGGGTATAAATTCTTGTAGTTGCACCGACATTGTTTTTTAAACATGTATTTTTAATTTCGTAATACTATTAATAATCTTTCATAAAATTATTCTTACATATGACATAATATTATGGCAGTACCCCAATATAGGTATAATAAATATACTCTGCGATTATTGATTTATCGAAAGTGAAAATATTGAATGATGTTTTGATTAACTTACTCTGTGATTAGTATTACGTGTTTTATTCAAAATTGGCCCACTTTTGCATACATCCTTCATGCAATTCATATTTTTTCCATTTCCAAGTAAAATTACCATCGGCTTAGAACGATGTCTTGCTAAAATAATACCCATTACGACTCTGGATAGCAGTATGGAGAAGATGGATGCTGAAAATAAATTACTAGAAGAGAGATGGGAGGATAGAACGCCCGAAATACGGCTGACAGAGAAAACGCTATGGCGAGAACAAAATACAGCATCCCTAGATGGTATCCATGGTTACCGTCCAGGACTGTGACGTCAACCCCAATGCGTTTCCGAATAGGTTGTGCCGACCCCGAAAGAGTTGATGTACTATACAACAACTACCAGGACTAAAGCGTACAGATGAATAAGACGAATAAAAAATACAGTTCGTATGTGCATAATGGATTCAAATGCTTGTTTTGTCTATTTTCCTTTTTCAGTAATAGTTGTGAGATTCTTATTACTTCCTTTGAATTAAAGTGCCCAATATGTTAAAGGAGACGTTTTAAGTGGCTTACAGTTTAGCTATCCTTCATATGTATTGATTCACATAGTGAGAATTGATCTTGCAGTTCAATGGAACGTGCAATTGTATATTGTGTTTTTATAACGTTACAAATTCGCTGCATAATTTGTATTTATTGAAGTGTTATCAGCACAATTTATTTATAACGATTACATTTATATCAGCTATGTGAAAAGTGTTTTGGAAATGTAAGTTAATCGTGACTTAACGTGAAGAAGCGACATATGTACATACATATATTGTTCGTCTCAGTTAATCATCATTAAAATTGTTTATCAAAAAATGTGTAATAACGTCGTTTAAATGCTCCATTTCTGTTTCCATAATCAGCCACGTTTTTTTTTTTCATATAGGTACATATTTACATATACTGATTTTGTACTTACAATTAGTCATGCATGAAAGGGTTAAACATACAATCGTATAAAACAAGATTAATTGCATTTTTTTTAAAGAAATACAACCAATCTTTTTGACGTATTCATTTTTGATGGAGCAGTTATATCACCGCCATTTTCCACTTACTTTTTGTTGGCTGAGCGGATTTATAATAATTCATGCCTTAGCATCCCCCAACAGCTTGCGCCAATTACAGGGGGCATCGGCTGGCCATGAGTTATTATTACGCCTGCGGCTGTAGACCGACTTAAGATGTTATCTTTCCGCATTTGCCGTGGAATTTGGGAAACTACAGAAAACCAAATTCAGAAAGAACGTATCGGATTCGAACCCGATACCACCAGACTATGAAGCGAGCGCGCTAGGCACTGAGCTACACAGCTGGCTTATGTCAAGAAAGTTTAATTTATGGCAAAATTTGTAGTAGTAAATGTTGAAATTGTTTAGCTGTAGCTTGAGTCTCAATAACACAACAATTTGCAGCAGATTGAAAGCACCAATTCTCTGGCCTATGTCTTTCAATTTTTGCTCATGTAAACTCTTCATGTTAAATATTCGCGCAAACAAAAAGATCACCAATTTATTAAAACGTGCTGACCGTTCAGTTGTTAGTGCAAGCTACAAGACATGGCTTCAATTAAAATTTAAATAATAAGTAATTACGTCATTTTCAAAAAAGTATGGTCCATATTGTATTTCCCAGATTGTTGGAAGGAGGGTACTGTTGTACCGTTGGCAAAAAATAATTCTCCGACGAACTTTAATGATTTGAGACCCATCTCGATTCTGCCTTTGTTATCTAAGGTTCTCGAGAAAATAATTGATCGACAAATTCGGTCATTCCTAGAAAGGAATGACGTTTTGCCATCCGAACAGTCGGGCTTCCGTTCTGGCTATGGTTGTGCGTCTGCACTGGCTCATGTAACCGACGACATATTTAGAGCAATCGATGATGATATGGTTACCGTATTAGTGTTGCTCGATTATAGTAAGGCTTTCGACGCGCTCAGCCATACACTACTAATTGCCATCTTACACCATATTGGCCTTTCCAAGGAATCGGTCGACTTTTAAAAAATTATATTTCTCAACGTAGTCAGAAGGTTCGCTTACACGGCCAGGTCTCTTCGTCTCGATCTGTTGCATCTGGTGTACCACAGGGCAGTGTATTGGGGCCACTACTTTATAGTATTTACTCATCAAATATCGTCAAATGTTTGCTACACTGCTCTTACGATCTATATGCTGACGACACCCAGTTGTATCACTCCTTTGCCATGTCTGAGGCACGTAATGCGGTATAGAATATTAATCACGACCTTCCTTGCTTATTAATCCTAATAAGTCATCAGTGATGGTATTCGGTAGGGCTTCATCGCGAGTTAACGTTCTTCCTCTTATTCAGATTGCTGTAAATGACACCCTGCTGCCAATTTCGGAGTGTTTGCGTAATTTGGGACTTCTTATTGACACTCAACTTCGCTTCAAGAAGCATGTGTCTCAACTCATTAGATCCGCTTACTCTAAATTAAAAGTTCTCTATAGTAGTAGAGAATGCTTGGAACGTGATGTAAGAAAGCTACTGTGTCAGTCCCTTATTCTTTCTCAATTTAATTTTTGTATTAATGTGTATTACCCTTGTTTGGATAATGTGGACAAGTTGCGTATTCAGCGAGTGCAAAATGCATGCCTAAGGTTTATTTACGGGATTCGACGTTTTGACAATATATCTCATACCCTGGGATGGGCTGGCTGGCTGGATATGTCGACTAGAGCAAATTTACTTGCAACTCTATTTTATTTTAAAATTATTCATTCTAAAAGACCTAGTTACTTATATCGTAAAGTATTATTTAGGACAGACGTCCATACTTGTTAATGTTAGATTTAAGGGCTTACTTACACCTCCTTATCACCATTTGGAACTTTTTAAAAGGTCATACTCCTACAACATTGCCAAAATATACAATGCAATTCTAGCTTATCTTAAGATCTTAGCTCCGCCATCTTTCGCTGGCCATCTTAAAAAATTCTATCACTCTCTCTCTGGATCGACATAGTGGGCGTGCACTGATATTACACTTGCAATTATTAGTACGCTTGTTTGCACTTGGACTCGAATTTGGATTTAGTTTAGTAATGAGTTTTAGTGTGCTTATATTTAGTTTATTTTGCGGTTTGGGAATCAGAGCAGCTGCTTGTCCTGCAGGCAGCTGATCTCAAACCTTTTGGCGATGTATTCTTTTTTTTGTTGCTTTTTGTTAATACTTTTATACCGTCGTCAATAAATAGCTATTATTATTATTATTATTATTATTATTATTATATAAATGCTTTCCTACTAAGTTTAGCACAATAGCGTGCATTTGTGCGACACTGGCAATGAGCTTCTTAAATATAGTTCAAGAATTTTTCTTGCGATCAAAAACTCTGGTCGTGACGACATGAGTGTTACAATTGTTTGGACATACATACATTAAATGTGGATACAGTCTTGGCATCAATTAGCTTTTGGGATTATTTTCTTGTTTTGACATCTGCAGCCATTTATCAATTAAACCATAGAATACATGGAAAAGTCAAGCTTTCAACAACGTGCTAAACTTATTGAGGTCTATTACGAAAATGTACGTTCAACAAAAGTACATTTGGCGCTCTTCGTGATTTTTTCGACCCGCATAATCCACCAATAGAGAGTACTATTGACAAAATTGTGAAGCTGAAACTGAGAAAAATATTGCTTTCGTGAGAGAAACTGTGGGCGAGAGCCTACACATGTATTCAAGGACGAGCACAGGAATTCCGCTTTTTATCGGATATTGATGCGTCGTTGTACGCGTATAAAATAAACACACGAGCTTAAGCCGACCAATCATTTTAATCGTGAATAATGAATGTAATAGTGAATGAAGCAAAATATTCTGCAGTTCCAATACCCATTTCCAACTCAAGGGTAAAGTTAACAGAAATGCAAATGCTGGATTGATCAAAATGCAAGGACATTATCGAAACAGCAATGGATCCGCAAAATGTCACTGTTTGTAGTGCATTTTGTGCTGGATGAATCATTAGACGACATTGCTTTAAAAATGGTGCTGGGAATTCAGTCACAGTGAATGGCAAGCGCTACCGGGCCAGCTTTGTGTGGCCGAAATTGGATAATTATGATATTGACGACATGTTGTGTCAATAAGATGGCGCCACAAGCCAAACAATCCACACCAATGGCTCTACTGCGTGAGAAGTTTCCCGAACGCTCAATCTCCCGAAACAATAAAATTAATTGGCTACCGACAAACCAACCACCATCCAGCAACTCAAAGACCGAATTTTATGGCACATTGATGAAATTCAGGAGCAATGATGCGGATATGTTATAAAGAATATCGATAAGCGAATCGACGTGGGCCGTCGGAACCATGGCGGACATCATTTTTCACATTTAATTGCAAAGGACCAAATAATGTTTCATTAAGGAAATCTTCAACTTTTTGTGCCACTAATTTCTAACTAACTTCTAACTAATCTGTCTTATTTATTTAGGACCCCTACTTGGTGTAGTGGCTTGCCTAAAGAGCACAATTGCTATAAATTCAACCAGAATACATATATAATACACATTTTAGAAAATAGGTATATAAAAAATGTCCAACTTTTCCATGAATATCTGCCGTTGGTCTCCAATTGGTAACATTGAAACATAACATAATTGATGTTCTTTATCTTGCCACAAATATATCAATGTTCTTCACTACTTTAATTTTATGTGGATAATTTGCACTTTCTTTGTTTCAAAGGTAAAGTAGGTTCAATAAAAAAGAAATTAAAAATGTGACCAATGATTTAAAGTCAACATTATTGTCTGTGTGTGCGACAATTTTCACGCCTCTTTACATCTTAGAACGAACATTCTGTTTGTTCAATGCTAACCGAACCAAAGTTGCAAAGAGAAGAAGAAGAATGTCATTGATGTTTAACGAGCCTGTTCTTTGTAATTAACCTATCAATCAATTTTTTGCAATTGCCCTTACACCCCTTCACTGGTTCGCTTTTGATGTACAAAATACCTACATTTGAATATGAACACATTACCGAATAGTGTGCGGTGCGATTTTTGGAGAACTCCAACAAACTGGTCAGTGGATTGCAGGATCATCGCAGGGCTTTAGCCAAGAGATGAAGGATTACAACATCTGTAGTTCTCTGAAAACTTTTGGACTAACAACCATCGTATGACTAACTTCGAGGTGGACACTATCAATTTGCCGGTAAGATTTTATATACATATGTAATGTGTTCCTGATCAACTGTATAATTTTGTGTTTATTCTACTAATGCAATATCTGACAGAAATTGGAAAGACACTCAACGTACTCCGACAATATGTAAGTAGCAAGGAAATGTTTTTTATTGTTGCAAATTTATGTTTCCTGTCATTTAATGTTACGAATCAATGTTTTCGGAAATTCAAAGGGGTATTACCAACTCCCGGGAAATCTATTAAGCTGCTCTAAAGCGATGTACAGTACATCTATAAGTTGTACCGATCAATACTTTACAATCACATTACATTGTAATACAAACGATGGCATTCTAAAAAATTCAAATTAGAATTCCACCTATTTTCTAAAATCATTGTCTTCCAATCTACTATAACGATTATGATGAAGGTGAACGAGTATTTGGCTACTTTCTTTTCATAGGATAGAAAGTCGTTACTGGAAGCGCATTGAATAGACGGATTAGCGTCTAAAATGAGATTCGCCGCCATCATCATCATCATCCACTTCGCACTTTTAGAAGCGCAATTGTAAACAGAAGCGACGTCGTTAAACAAACGTTGACAGTTACTGATTAAACGCATCGATTCCCTTTGATATTTTCGTCCGCGTGGATCGCGCACAGCAAAAATATATCGAATTTAATAATGTAGGGGAATGCAAATCGGACCTCCGGATACAAAGGGTTGGGGTGGAAAGTGGGTGGATGGTTCTTTTTTTGCGATACAATAGCAGTGAAAGCTATTCGAACAACGTCGCGTCAATAATAGCTAATTGAGAAGGGGAATTCAAATTTTTTGAGTGCATGAATGTTTCCTTGTATAAATTAATGTATACAAAATTAGCGAAGCAAAAATTTTTAGTACAAACTAAAGGATGTCTGAAAAATCTAATCCAATAATGTAGTTTGAGCTCGGTTCTTCCGATTTAAATAAAGGATTACTAAAGAAATGCAAACGAGAGAAGATAAAAATAGGGACAAATATGGTTGGGATAAATCTTGCAAAAAATATCAAAATAAAATCTTTTTATTTAATATGTATTAAAATACATAAGTGAGTTGGTTAATCGTAACTAAATGCGTTACGCAATCGTTGTCAGCATAATGGTGATAGGCTCATTTATACATTATAAAATATTGTGTCACACTGATTGATTGATTGATTTTGATCAACGTAGGATGGTCTTTTAATATTCCTAACACTGCGGTCTGCAAGGCCTATTGTATTATTCCTACCTTGATTTTGTTTTACTCAAACAGGTTAGTTTCTTTGATTAGATTTAGGAGCCTGTATGGTAAACCTTCGTTGGCTTAGTGCTGCGCATTCGAAGAGAATGTGGGAGGCTGTTTCTTCCTCCTCATTGTAGAGTCTATATAAGGGTTCATCATTGTAAATCCTCATCGTATGCAGATGACCTCTTAGACAGCCGTGTACTGTTAATAGACACGTTACTGCCCTCAGCTGAATTTTATTTAGTGCAAGTAGGTGAGCAGTTAGTCGTTTTGACGGTCGTTCCATGATCCGCTTGCTGTGTCTTTGTCCAGGTACACGGTTCCAGTTTGATTGGTGTTGTTTCACAATCCACTCATTGATTGCACCACTTTTTGTAATACCTAGACCTGGCTCCGGTCCAGTAAATGTCATTTGGGAACCTTCCTTCGCTAGCTGGTCTGCAGTTTCATTGCCTGCTAAACCCAGGTGCCCTGGGATCCACACCAAGTTGACCTTGTTGTGTTTAGTCAGTACAGTTAGGTTTTGCAGACATTCCCATACTAGTTTGGAGGGTATATGATTTGATGCTAGTGCCTTTAAGGCTGCCTGACTGTCAGAGAGAGTGCAAATCGTTTCTCTTCGCGGTTGGCGACGCAGACTCTCCAATGCACAGGCTTGTATAGCATATATTTCTGTTTAGAATACCGTGGTGTATCTTCCAAGTCGTTCACGCAGTTTGTAACCCTCGTTTTCTTCGTAAACACCAACGCCAGAGTTAGTCCCTGCTTTTGACCCATCTGTAAACCAGTTTTGGGTTCTCAGTTTTCTCCCTTCGCCATGTCTCCACTCATCCCAGTTCAAAAAGTCTTTGAAGGGTTTGTCGTAGGAAATTTTCGTGATTGCTATGTCGCTGCCCATATCGAAGATTGGGTTTTTGACTACTGTTTCTATATTGGTTGTTGTTAGTATTTTTCAGTCTGTATGCTCCCATTCTTGCCTCTCCCATGATAAATTTATCAAGGGGAGGTATGTTTGCATGGTCTCCGTTGCAGCTGTTGGGATGCTCTTGATAGCTCCAGTTACGCAAAGGCATGCCAGACGCTGAACCTTTAACAGACCAACTCTCGCACGCCCCGGCGCAACCTTAGGCCACCAAACCAGGCAGCCATAAGTTATCATGGGTCTTACTACCGTAGTATACAACCAGTGGGTCATATGCGGTTTGAGTCTCCATGCCTTCCCAACTGTTCTACGGGTTGTTAGTAACACCCTCTTACATTTGTCATTTTCTTCCAATGTAAGTTCCAGTTCAGTTTAGAGTCCAAGGTCACTCCAAGGAACTTAGTCTCCCGACTGATCTGTATACCTCCATTATAAAGAGACTGTATGCCATCTAGTCTCCTTCTTCTGGTAAAGGGCACAAGTGTAGTTTTTGTTAGGTTTACTCAAAGGTTCTCTTTGCTGCACCACCCTTCTACTATCTTAATCTTAGCCTGCATAGTTTAGCAGGCCGAGCAGCTCATCAATTACCCACAACAGAGGGAATAATACACCTTCCTGCGGCACCCTCTGGAAACTGACACCTGCATCTTATCTTTTGCTAGTTCTGCTTCTGCCTGTCTACCATGAAGCATATTTTCTACCCACATGCATATAATGATTTCTACTCCACGACTTTTAACAGTTCGTATTAGAGATTCAAATAAGGTGTTATCGAAAGCACCTTGTATGTCAAGAAATGCTGCTAGCGCAATTTCTTGGTTGTTTAAAGTGGCCTCCACCCTTAAGCTGGCGCAGGGCACTTTCACATGATTTGGTCACACTGGTTACTACAGCTATATTATGAAATCTTTGCAACACACTAAATAATATTCAAGAACGTTAATTAGGTAAAACAGACTGTACATATTTACCCAACCATGGACGATTTAGTAATTTTCGGCCAGGATTGGATGCTTACTGAATTGTTATGCTCTCAAATTGAGAAGTAGAAAACTAGGTCTAGCTTTCTTATGAGCCCCAGTTTTGAAAGTTTTGTCTTCATGTAGCTGGGTACAGTTTGCCAATACATTCTAGCCTGTCTGATTGTTCCTCGTATAAAATGTGGTGCAAAGTCTGTGTTTTTCTGGCATATTATGTTTGTCAAGTCTACCATGTCCTGCTAGTAGACCTACAATTAACTCGATACTTATCCAACCTTTGTTCAAAAGGTCTTCTGTGAACTCCGACATATGTTCTTTAATGAATATTTTATCATGTCTCTGTCCTGGGGAGGTTTTTAACCATTCTCGACGTTTCTCTGTTAACTTTGTCCCAGTGGTTTCGACTACTTTTATTTTCCTGCTGGGTCGTAAAAACAGTACTTTGTCGGTGATGCTTCGGTTTTTAATAACCCTTGTTCCGTACAGAAATTGATGTTACCAGTTTTGCACATACTTTTGATGCTCTTTTATATAATTCTTCCACAAATCTTTATTCTAGTTCTATGCACAATCTACACTGGCATTGTTAAACATTTTTCTTTAAAATGGGACTCATAATATTATACTTGTGGCATACTGGTGATTGTTGCAACCAGTCCATCGAGACACTTTTATTGGCAAACTAGTCGCAGCTTAATTTCGATATGCGGCCATGCGCATTATCCTGCTAAAGATAAAATTTGTGTTATATGGGTACATATTTATAGATCTCTAGCTATGAACTGCACATATATGTAGGTATGTCTGGAAACAGAGTTCTGTTTAACACGCTGCCAAATCCCATCGAGTGTCTGCTGAGATGCTCAAGCTGGAGATTTGTTATTTTCACTTTCTTCTTCTTTGTCGTCGCCATCTAGATCTTCTGCTGTTGTAAAGTCTATATTAGTGCGTATGACTCACTCATTTATATTACACTCTTGGAGATCATCTTGTAAAGTTTGCAAATCTCTCTCAATTACTCAGATATTTTCGTCAAAATTCTATTGAAGTTTCAATATTATTGCTAAACCTAAGGATTTATCTAGTGGTGATGTTTGAGTTAGTACATAGGCTTCAACTATTGTCCAAATGACACATTTAAATATATAATATAAACATAAATTCCTGTCATTTTTCGGGCAATAGATTGTATGTAGATTATGACGTAGCAAATCAATGATTATGCAAAGCGATATAACTCTAACATATTCTATGTATGTTATATTTAAATTTTATACCATAGATTACGGATTCAATCGCAATTAATATTTTAAGTTGAGTAGTTTAAATAGTAAAAAATGTTTAAATGAAAATTTTAATTAAATTGTATATTTGCCGAACCCTTTGATATATGTATGTACTTTATAGCAACGGATGGCTTTGCCAATCACTTTTGCATCACTGCAATTGGTCGATTTTAATCAAGTACCTTCGATTTCCGATACATATAATTAGTCCTTTAATCCTACACAGGAAATTCAACTCATTTGATTGGGTAATATACGGCTAATTTATACACATCAAAAGCGACCAAAAAAAGGACATTAATATTTTAGATTGTAGTGTCCGATTTTAGTATTATGCGTAGGCCAATCGGATATATAATTTAACATATACTCGTAATACCCATTTTCAATCAATTGACTTTGGGGTTGGGTTTCATATTGCGCTGTCCATGTAATCCGCTGTTTTGCAAAAAGTGTCTTAAATAGTTTAGTTAATATTATTTTTTGGTTTTACTTTGTTTTGTTGCCCATTACTTTTTTAAATTCATTTTTGAGATTTTGCAGTCTTATTTAAATTAAGTTTTAAATTAATCTGCAAAGATCAAACTAAACAATATTTAAAAAAACGCCCCTGCAATCAGAAATACATATAACCACGATAATATAACCGCGGAAACTGCTTTGTCTAAGCACTGAAGAAGGATAACATAACTTTGATTTCTATATACTTATGTAAATAGTTTTAACAAAAGATTAATTTATTAAATGATAATGTATATCAAAAAAAAACAAAGCTGTCACTTTTAGGACTTTAGAACTTGACAAAAAATACATTAATATAAAGATTAATAATGTTGCTTTTATGATAATTTTAAATTTAGATTTTAAATATATGTATTTTATTTTGTTCGCGAGTTTGTAAACATTTAAAATTTTATTGATAGGCATGACTAGTTGTTTTTGAAATTTATTAGTAAAATTATATTAGATAGCTAGTATTAAAAGATTTAATTTATTAATTAATTAATAATTTTTTATTATAAATTGCCGGATCGAGTACCTAGTACATTCAGACAAAATTTCTGTTAACGTATATTCTAATAGAATTATTTGGTATATTTGTGTTAATTTCACAAACAAACATGGTGTTGAATTATAAAACTGTATTATATCACCTAACGTAATCTCACTGTTATTAGTTATATACATATGTATATATGTATAGGTATACATTTAAATTTTCTCATTTGCATCATGTCTATTTACTGAGGTTAAATCCCCAAGTCCTTGTAATTAATAACTGCTCTGATTTTGTAAAAACAAAAAAAAAATCGGCGAAATTCTGAATATTCAGATTAGCTTGCCGGTATTAATTTCGACGTACTTTGGCATGCTAATTTATGTATGAATTTACAAGAGTAGGGTTATGTACAGCTCAGATATTTTAGAATAGGTATCTGTGACCTGCTGTAGTAACGTAGGCACTCATTACTTTATAAAAAATCTAAACAGATTTGCATGACTTCGTTTAAATCTAATCTAGGTACCATTAGTACAGAAGAGGATATTAACATAAATTTCTTCTTTGCAAGAACGAAATATTAAGCTTTAATATTCTCAATATTATTTTAAACAGTTGATTTTGTTAGTTTAGTAAGTATGTTCGTTCAAATACGAAGGTATTATGAAAACAAGACCACCACAAAATTGAATAAATTTAATGGTCACAACATATTCTAATTTCATACGAGATTTTAGCGACAATAGCAGTACGCTCAAATATGCGGCAAACATATGTAGTTTTGTGGGCTGGCTGACCTAATTCAGAGGCAGGCATACTTTACGATCACTTACTGTACTACACACGTGTATGTACGTTGTAAAAAGTTATTCCTCAAGAGTAGTGCAGTTGATTCTTTTATAATGGTTTGGTCAGAGAAAATCCGGAGCTGAGAAGAGCATTATACAGCAAATTGCTAGCAGGACAAACATTTCTGACAACCAAATTATACTCCATTGGATTAATCGTAAAGCATAACGGTATACGCTTGAGAAAGTTGTTAAAAACAAAATACTAGCTAGGATTATTAATACATGAAGAAGAGCAAGTCGGTACGCTGCTCCAAAAATTCTGTCTGAAGGAAATATCTACTATAGAATATACGGTAAAGACTACACCTCCAATGAAATAAACCCCCCCCCCCCCCCCCCCTAAATCAAACGAAAATGTAGAGATTGAAGATAGCTTTACATCGCTCGCCAACAAATATTGCGCGAACTGTACGCAACTGTACTTATTCGAAGTAAAGTGGCAGTACTGGCTGTACGACGTTAAGGTCAAAAAAGGAAAGGAAGCTATTGAGATAGGCAGCAAAAAGCAAACGATGATTTAAAAAAATCTCCATTTAATATTCTAAGCTTTCGGTAATTAGTTTTTACCCTCTCCAGAGAAAATTCTACAATTAGTAAGTAAAAGGTGCATTAGGAAAAGCACTAAATAATTAAACTAAATTAATATTAAATTGTAACAACTTACGTGGAGATATCTATGCTAACTCTAGATTCAAGCATATACATACTTTACAAAACCAAGGACACATTACGAATTAATAAAATACATGAAAATTTAAAAAGGAATATTTTTTAATACAAGACTGTAAATATTCGAAAATTCGATTGATGATCGATAATCTAATATAATCGGATTAAAATTACCGCATGTCTGCAACGTAAACAAAGATTTTGAAGTTATGCGATGGGCGATGTCAAATGACGAGAGTAAGATGATAACTTCCTAAAATCCCTAATGACTAATAGCATTGATCACTTGATGATTCATTTTTATGGAGAACTTTCGTACCGTGTGTATTTGGTTGCAAACTACTATTTTCGGAATTTATGCAATTGGTACCACCCCTGCTACGCCTACGACCAATAAAATTTAATCCGAGTAGCGAGCTCTTATGCAGGTGGTCTTATCGGCTGGCAATAAACAGAATGTTTTTTAAGGATTAGAAATCGTTTGACGTTACATCTGAAAAAAAATATAACCGATAAAACAACCTTTTCTTAAACCCATCGATTTGTTTTTTAATAATTCGTCTAAGAACTTTGTTTTTAAATAAGGTAGCAGAAAAAACATTATTTAAGTACTTTATCAATTACATATTTAATAGGTATGCCAATTACACTCACAATG
Source organism: Popillia japonica (assembly GCA_004785975.1). NCBI lineage: Eukaryota > Metazoa > Arthropoda > Insecta > Coleoptera > Scarabaeidae > Popillia > Popillia japonica. Next base: position 20,402 of record SMLS01074721.1, on the reverse strand, counting down.
AGCGTTATCCATCGGCAAATATTAGTTTTTTGCGCTTACCGAAATCTCGAATTCATGTTCGTTCTTAAATGTTACAAGTAATTTCTTTTTGGGAAATTATCGACATAAAGGGACATCTGACTAACATTTTACAATTGAATACCCAACGTAAATAAGGTAGGTGTTATAATATTATAAATCACAATAGAATATTGTATCTATTCCCTAAAAAGGCGCGAGAGAAATTCGGAGAATACGATTAAATATAAATACGGCTTTAAAACAAGTGTACCTTTGTTCCGTCAATACTATACCCATTCAAATAAATTGCAGATGTTTCATAGAACCAAACAATAAAACAAGCAATGCGTCGTAATTTTATTTCCTTTTATTTAACGCATAGGTATTAGCATATTATTATGCATATACAGTGAGCAGCAAAAGTATTCATACAGCTATGCAAATCAGGAATACCTACGTGTTTATAAAACTATGTTTACTGCTAATAGAAATATTTAACAGATGTCACGTAGAACATCTATTTCAAATGTTCACCTGCCATACAAACAAACAAAATGTAAATAATGTGATTGTTATGTTATTTATTGGATAAACATCCATTGTAAACGCAACGCAAAAATATTCATACAGCTATTTTAAATACAAAAAACAAAGTGATGGCAAAATTTGAATTTCTCGTAACACCACCTAAAGGTGGTAGTATTACGGTCGTTGACGACCCTCAATCGTCTTGGCATGGACTGAACTAGTTTGCGGTAACTGCAGATCTATTTATCTCCACTCTTCTACGGGCCCGTTCTCCAAGTTTCTTTTGCTTCTAATTTGATGTTGCCTGATCTGTTGTTCGAGGTGATGCCATAGGTTGTCTATGGAGTTCATGTCGAGAGACTGGGGAGGTGTTTTAAGAAGATAGTACGGCAAATGCAGCTAGAAGTGGAAGACCAAAGAAACTTACCGGGCGCGAGCGTTAAGCGATCATACGACAGGTACGAAAAAATCCTAAGATTAGTGCGATAAAATTGACCTCATTTATTCAACTGACATTTAGTAAACATGTATGCACAGATACAGTTCGAAAAGTGTTACTTGGCAAAGGTTTCAACGCAAGAGTGGCTAGGCAGAATTCACTGCTTAATAATGTGAAGAGACTAAAGTGTCTCGTGTTTGCCAAACAACATACGTTAATGCCTCTCCAGACTTTTAGAAGACAGTTATTTTTACGAACTGGAGTAAATATTGGGTACAAATTGGGTAGGAAATTTGGTTATTCTTCCAAGTAGATAATATAGTGGATAGTTTTGTTTACTTGAAAATATTAAAAACAAATCTTAAACAAAGTGCACACAAATTGCGAATTGCTGATGACTTTTCCTTGTACCAAGATAACGACCTCAAACACTCTGCACGAGTTGTACAAGAATGATTATTATATAATACTCCAAAATTTCTTGAAACACCTCCCCAGTCTCTCGACATGAACCCTATAGAAAATCTATGGCATCATCTATTACAACATATCAGGCAACATCACATTAGAAGCAAAAGAGACGTGGAGAACAGGGTCACAGAAGAGTGGTGCAAAATAGATCCGCTGTACCTATAATACCGCCAAATTAGTTGAGTCCGTGCCAAGACGATTGAGGACCGTTAGCGATGCCAAAGGTGGTGTTACAAAATATTTAAATTTTGCCATCACTTTGTGTTTTGTATTTAAAATAGCTGTATAAATACTTTTGCGTTGCGTTTATAGTGCATGTTTATCCAATAAATAACATAACAATCACACTATGTATATTTTATTTCTTTGTATGGCAGGTGAACATTTGAAATAGATGTACTTCTACGTGACATCTGTTAAATATTTCTATTAGCAGTAAACATAGTTTTATAAACACTTATTCCTTATTTGTATAGCTGTATGAATACTTTTGCTGCTCCCTGTAGAAGTAAACCGAGAAACGTTAAATAGATACTATTTAACAAATTAATTGTACTTTAGCCAGTTAATAGTTATTATTATTAGATAAAAAAGGAATTTTACGAATAAATTCAACAAGTACGTGTTTTCACAAACTTTGAATCGGAGTTAATTCAGCACACGGCATTTTCGTATTTATAAAGGTTCCTTTTATGCTGCGGTAGATCAAACGCATACATATGAGAATCATAAATCGAAAGAAAGAAATATTTTGATGGACGTGACAAACAACAGCTGGCTTTTTTGTAAAACCAATAAGGTGTCTGGACCGTTATATTGCGCGTGGGTAGATGGAAATAAAGGTCCAAAATAAGGACGAAAAATATTACATTGAATGAACCATCAAGTTATCAATGCTAATAGTAACATTAAAATTTCTTAAAGGACAAGCATTGCACGCTACATCACAAATCAAAAGATAAATATACAAGTATGTTCAAAAGTACAAGTCACACACATATTTACAGTACATATTTATTGGCTATCATTAAGTAAATTATAAATCAACATTGAATTGCATAAAAATTCGAATGTAATGTTATGAACATTTTCAATAGATTTTATTTTATACTTTTTAAACCATTCAATTCACTTCTCTATAGCTTCCCAAAGATCTTTTCGCACAGAACTCCGTGAATGAATAGAAAGGACGTTAAAAACTAAAACGTGCAAATAAACAATACAAAGCAAATAGCAAATGTCAACAACAGTGTTTTCTTCGTTTTTGTAAGGTTATATGCACTGCGGTCAAAAGCCATATAAGTAGCTCTTAGTAATGCATTACTCGATAATGTTTATGTCACTTCAATTAGTTCATTGGTACATAATAATTTACGGACGTATATCCTTAAGTGCGGAGGCTATGTTTCCGATTTTTGTGTATAACGCTTGTCTTTACACTACTGTCAATTTAATGACGTAACTACAAACATTCCTGGCGCAGACTGTACATACTTTTACTGGCAAATTAATTGGAAATAAATATAAGTGTATAGTGCGGATATTTTAGCCAAAGAACAAATGTTTAACAATGTACGTTTAAATAAACCTTTACCTGTTGCTTGAGCTGTTAGTAACGCTAACATTAATACGTATGCTTTAGTTTTGGTAGACACACTGTCTATATAAAAGCCAAGCGTCATTTAGGCAATCCAACCTTCTTCGAGGGAAGCAGGAAACCACTTTCGATATTTACCCCAGGAAAAATCAATAATTAGCAAATGTAATGTGCACATATTAATTTGACGTTATCTTTGCCAGTGTGCCCGTCTGAAACTCCTACACCCTCGGGGTGCATTCCAAAATCAATAGGGGTGGATATATGTATGTGGTGTGATGCAATGGTACAAAGGCTGATGCTGTTACTGCGCGGCTTATGATACATCCCCTCGTTTTCGTTTTCGTTTTGACGTTTTGCTCGAACATGAATATACGGTTGTATACGGCAATGGTCAATTTGGATATCGGAAATTTTGTAAACTGCCGATGTTGAAGTTGGTCATTACCGTATAAATTCAATAAATTATTTTATATAGGTAGTCTAAACATGTAGTTGTCCGAATAAATAAACACATGTTTAATTTAGTAGTTTTAGCAGGAACAAGTATTTAAACTTGATGATGCTTCCGCAAAATCTACCTAAATATCTATATGGTGGTTTGTATCCTAGGGAACATCGTTATAAGTGAGCTTTTGTAAAAATACTGGCGATTTTGATATTCTGCTAAATAAAAGTCATTTGTTATTAATAAACAGCGAAATATCAGCAAAAGTTTTCAAATCAAAATAATATTTCCGATAGAATCCCTAAAAACTAGGTTTTACAAAACTAACTTGATTTTGACAACTCATGGGGTGCTATTCTCCAAAACGCTCTGGATTAATCCGTAATTTTCTTTATGAAACAAAAACTTTAAGTTTAAATAAGGTGCTCAATAGCAGTTACATTCTTTATTAATCAACAAAAATATGTAATGAAAATTTTTATTAATATGTTACGAATATTCTTCGTACGTTTCTGTTATTAAATGAAAGAATAATTGACCACGCAAAATATTGGCCAGCGCAGCGTGATCGTACATACTTTAGCGTTAAATTATAAAACCGTAACATTCTCCCGAAGGGGTACAAACAGATTAACTTTCCTTTTCAAAACCACTAGAACCAGTCAAACTTCGAATGTATGTCTTTCCCTTTGAGTGCAATAAAATTTATCTTCCGACCAGTCCTCTGGCTATAAAATTGTCCCCAGCATAAAAATTTCAGTTTAAACGTGTTATATCCGTAAATTTATATCTTAGTTGCATATAGAGATCCTTCACGGGTAGTCTAGTTTGTCACTGTTAAAACTTGATGAAAGCATAAAATGTAATCCAATAAGAATAAAGTATTATCCTTAGAAGGTATATTTCTTGTTGGATACCCTATTCGTACCTTGAAAGTTGAGACATAGATATATTATTTAGTTTGTAATATAAACTTTAGGAAAGTAATGACAAGACCCTAGTAAACAAGGCTCTGCCCTCACATTTTACTAGGTAGTCTCTAGACAAAAGTGTGAATCTCTCAGTACTGTAACAATAAGTAGTAATAAGTAATATATCTTTATTATTAAGAAAAGTATTAACAAGCTGAACTTGCTAACTTAACATCTGCAACATAGTGTAGTTTTCCTAATTCTTGTTGTTAGATGATATTCGTTGTGGTGTAGAAATGAATTCTTTTTACAAAGAATAATCATGTTTTAGATAATTTAATGTTCTCGGTATGTTAGTAACATCATTCTCGTCAATAAGAAAATGTAAAGCTAGATTTTGGTAAACATTTGGATCAGTGTTTTACTAAATAAACTAGAACCAATGATTCTTCTACTTGCCGTCATTTATCAGGCATCCATGTCTGAGTATGTGATGGACTCTCAACGAAAACATCAGAATTTTCTGTCGACCAAATTCTATTGTTCTGTAAATTTACATATCTGTGAATGAGAATTGTAAAGATTACTTTGGCTTTATGTCCCTTCTCTGACCAATATTTGCTACAACTTTTTCGGTAGAAATAGCGTTCTGTAAAATATGGATATTACACAACGAAAATCCTGTACAAAAGAACAATAATTAAACTCTACATTGAAAAATTCTTCTTGAAATTGCAAAATTTCTATTCATAGTGAAATACTTTATGTTACCATGGCTGCCATTACCAAAAATACAGGATGCTGAAAGCGTATTATGTGTCCATTTCCTTTAATAATAGAAAATATATCCAAGTATGATCTATTGTAAATAAATAAAGTTTGATCGAACTGCTCTTGTTATGAAACAACAATATTTATGACAATTTAATTATTAAATTAAATTAATTATAATTTATGCTTTTATAATTTTTTAAATTCAATCTTTAACTTGTTTCACCTGATACTAACAGGTTCTAACGCACCTGTTTTTCTTCAGTTACATTTTACGCACCTTTCTTCTTAGGTAACGCCTTGATTCCCTTTGAAATTTAATTAAGCTTGCATACTTTTCCTTCAGAAGTATTCAAAGCAGGATGAAAGCGAAAATCTAAACAGAGTAGACCTCGGAAATTATAAGAAGGGAAGTAGTGAAAGAATTCGTAATATTCTCAAGGGACGCGAAGAGTTTTATAAAGGTATTAGAAAACCGGAAAAGTAAAAACCCAAGGCTTTAAATGTAAAGAGAGTCGACTAAGAACGATGAAAAGGCCTTCTTTTTCTGTTTTCATTCCAATTATATTTGAGGAAATTATTGTAAAGAACTTTATTAGGTTTTAAAGAGATAATTATTTTTCCTAGAAAAAACATTTTGTTTCAATCATAATGGAAGAATTGCGACTTGACTGTACATACTTCTAGCATCAATAAAATTTTTGTGTGCGACAAAAATAGATGAGAACCGATCGTCATCTATCATGGGGTGTCAAAGCAATTACTCGGATTTACATCATCGTGTGTAACTACGAAAAGAAACTATTGGGAAATGGTAGGCGGATAAAGATCTACAATTGAAAAAACTCCTCAAGACAGAGATAGGCCAAGAAATCCATTAAAGAATATACGCTCAAATTTACAGAAGACCTATTGAACAAAGGCAAGAGAACTGTCAAGTTAATTGTAAGACTACTAAGAGAACACTGTAGACTCAGCAAACATACGAGTAAACTTGGTCTGGTGGCAAATGATGTGCAGATTCTGCCACGCGGAAGAAGAGACCACACCGTACATTCTATGCGAATGCAAGAGACTAGCCAGACTAATGCCCGGTTTCTGAAACGTCCAGCAGCAGCTATCTGCTCAGTATCTGGCGATTTAACAAAGACAGTCCTTGTTAAATTGCCAGATACCAAACAGATAACTACTGTTTGATGTTTGAGAAACCGGGCATGAGGCTAGACTGCATTGGCAAACCGTACTCAGACACAGCTAGCTACAAAAAGGTAACCCCGCTAAAACTAGAAAGACTCATAAAAAAGGCAAAGCTTGACCAGGTCGTCTGAACGACAAAGATCCACAACAGACCCAAGAGCCACAGCGGAAATTGGAAATAACAAAAGACAAATTTTTGTTATTTCGTTGCTATGTAAATATGTATGTGTTAGACACAGATGTCGAATGCGCTCATTTGCCGAAATAAATAGTCATCTGGCGATATGACCAAAGTTCAGTTGCCGGAAATATGTTTTATTTCGGCATATGTGTAAGTTGAATTGCACATTTGGTGAACTGAGCAATCCGTACTTACTCAAATGCTGAATTTGAATAATGCGCAGTTTCCGTGGTGCATCATTTCCGTTTGCCATAATCTTCTGCAAGTCTCAGCTTATCATTTTTAACTGAAACATAGTAAGCAACCGTAGTGCCTTTCTTGTGTGTCAACTATATGAGTTGCATAAACATGAGGTAGCCAGCGCAATCATCTGTAAATAAATTTGAATTCTATAACAAAGTATCAATCCATTTTGAGAAACCCAACAATAATTCAGTCTTTCAATAAAATCAATAATGAAAAGTGAACTTCATTAGATTATCGTAGATTACAGAGATTAGGTAGGTACTTAGCACTGAAAGACTGAAAAAGTTAATGCATAAGAGAAATGACGAACCAGATGTTATAAAATATTACACTCAGAGTTATACAATATTCTAAAGAAGGTACAACAAACGCAAAAGGGCGTGGGAAAGGAAGTACATAAATAAAAAATATTGCAATATTAGTAGAAGTATTATTTAATGTATATCTGACACTATGTTTACAATGTCAACTAAAGAAGAAACTTAAAAAGAAAAGGTTGGTTACAACCTTACGTTCCAAGGAATTTAACCAAAGAGGTGAAGTAGATCTCATAGATATGCAATATGAAAAAAACAGAGAATTTAAATTCATCTTGAATTACAAAGATCACCTAACCCCATTTTTAGTTATTCGATCGAGAAGTAGCTTACAACTTTGAATATATTTTATATCATTGGTGCACCATGTATACTACATAGTGATAACGGCAGAGAATTTGCAAATACTGTAATCACTAATTTAGCAGATATATTTGAGGCAAAAATAATGAATGATGTTGGGTGCGTTTATCCGTTGAGATCTTCCTTATAATATCTTATTTCATTTCAGAGAGTTTAATAACCGGGCGGCATTTTTTCTTACAGTTGTACCACAGTGCATTTATAAATATATACCATCAACGACATATTCACTGAGATTGCTGCTAAACAAACTAGCTCTAAGCGAAGGTTTACAATTTTACAATGCAATTGCAAACAGCAATGTCAAAATAAGAAATGCAAATGTGTTTCAGGTAACATCAAATATAACAGCAAGTGCTATATTTATGATAGTTGCTCCTGTTGTAATAAATAGGTTATATCTAATATTTTTGTTATTTTCAGTTTCTGAAAAATAAATATTTATTTTTTCTGATAAATAGCACTTTTGTAAGTGTAACCATTTCCTCATTTATGATTTTTAGTATCGGTTCTCGCATGCAATCACACTTTATCATGAAATTTAGGGTTAATTATCGATGATCTTATTGTTTTGTCCATGTGTGTTAAATTGAATGAAACTTAAAAACGAATAGCAAATAAAAATAACGCAATATATTGCGAACTACACATTATTCATCTTCGGTATTTGAGTAAAAAATAAAATCAATAAATCTATAAATTAACTTACGCAAATATCGAAATACAGCATATTTTCGACAACCGAATATTTCACTTTGCTCATATAGCCAAATGAGTATTTATTTCAGTAAATGCGCCAATTTGTCGTCGAGTCCAATAAGTGTATTCCAAAAACCTAAAAGTTTAAATTGTAATCCATTTCATTTATCATTTGCACAATTATATACACTACAGCACATAACCATGATGACACAGATAGGTTTAAGTAAATTTGTGTTTATTTTATTCTATTAAATTGAAATAGCAGACTGAATAACAGTAATGACTCCAGTTTGGAGTCCAAACAATTTGTTTTATTTTCTTTTTATATTTGGTCATATTTTAAATATGTTTGTTTGCGTGGGTTTTTTGGTTAGTGCTGCCATCTGTCAACACATTGCGATATACACATTTTGTAAGTTAAAAAAAAATGACAGTCACAGTGACAGTAAATATGGAATGTCAGACACACGAGTTTGTTGTTACATCAACCCACCATCAACCTTAGTACTCACGGTTTTTAACCGCGGCAAGAAGAAGTGAAAACGCCAGCGTCGTAAAGGGACAGAGACTATTTCCGGAGTCAAAATTCCCAACATTTTACAACTCCTATAATCAGAGTTACAGACTGAGATAGATTCACCTAACTTCACAGTTATCTCTACCGCACATTTGTGCCTCAACGCCCAACTGATGTCATGGTATAATATACATACAGTTAAGGAAAAAAGTATTCGTATATCAAGTTCTCCAGATATGATTTTGAAATATCTTTTTGTTAAATACAATTTTATAAGATTATTGTGTTGTAATATGTAGTAAATGAAATACAGTGTCATATCCAATATACATACATTCATTTAAAATGCTACACAACATACTAAAAAAATTAAAATTAAACCGCCCTACAAAATTGCGAGGAAAAAAGTATTCGTACGATATGAAACAGGAAAATCTCCGAATCCTGGCGGTAAATCTTGACTGAATGGATGCAGGCAGATGTTTTAGTAGTGCCTGTGGGTCATTATCGTACGGTCATAATACAAACTCTGGAAGTATGGGTAACAAGAAAAAGGAAAAAAACGAACGAAACGTAATACCATAAGAAAACTGTACAATGAACAAAAATCTTTAAGGCAAAATGTGCTAATTATTGGGAAAACTTACACAGCTGTTCACCATATTTGTAAAGAAATTCAGAAATACCCAAAATGTCAAAAATAAAAGTCATTCTGGTACACCACGCGCACTGAATCTACGAGACGAAGTGTTTATATCAGAGAAGACTAACGAAAATCGTTTTCAAACTGCTCGAAATTTAAGTAATATGCCGATATGATATAAATCAAATGTTCAGATAGACATATTTGTCAATTATCTGGTCAATAAAAACGAGATTACCTACTCAAAATGCCTCATACAACCCCATACCATTACATTGCTGCCACGGTGTTTTACAGTAGGTTTCAAGTTTTTTTTTCTGCAACGCAGTTTCTTCTTTTCTCCATACTAATTCGCTCTGATCTGATACCCATAGATTTAGTATGATAAAAATGAAAAAATGAAGTCCTTCTCACATAAAATTTATTTAGGAATACCTCTACATGTTTCGGCCAGAGGCCATCTTCAGGAGGTTCTAAAAATATCAACAATATAAGAATAGTGTAAATGTTAGAACTAAGAGATATACACAGTTTAAAAATTCTATATATAGTTTGAAATATCTAAGATAATTCACAAATGTAAAACATAAAACATTGACGAAATTATAACAAAGAAAGAAAATGAAGCGAATATGAAAAAGAGAACTTACTTGTCAATTGCAAATGAGAAACTTGTCAACAAATTTAAATTGCATAGAATTAGTAAAATTATATATACCGGTCGTTTTGAGAAATAGGATAAATAAAGCCAGGAAGAGGTAAGGGGTATGAAAATTCGCTAAGAAGTGGGGACGCGTATGAATCTATGAACGGTGTACTCTACAATATTGGTGGGGACGTAGTTCCCTTCACCTCCTCCCGCTTTAAATATCCTATGACTCAAAACGACCGGTAGAAAGGGTCGAATTTCAATGTAGTACTATGTAACTATAGAACTTGTAACTATGTAACTATAGAACTTTTTAACTGTTGTAAACGCTGATGTACATATTTTATTAATACGAATGGTCATTGCTAGTTGTTGTAGTTTTAGAACCATTCCGTCGCTCTCGGTAATGAATTTCATATTTCTGTTTTCAGTATAGTGCGAATATATTGATTGGCTTATAATAAATTGTTTGTCTGATTGTGAGCAGAAGTACAATCTAGACGGAAACAACAAACAGAACAAGCAATTATTCACATTTTTTAGCTGTATCACTCCAGAAAAAGATTAGTGCAATCATCCGTAGTAAACCTAAGTATCATATTTGTTACATAACAAAAACAAGAAAGTGATATAGAAACATTATTTCTATTTTTTAGTATCTTATATTACCCGATAGCAATGGTTCAATCTTTCGGCAGATACATTCACGTTAAAAAAGGTGGAAGTATGAGCAAGATAGAAGGCCCAATTCTTCCGCAATCTTATCTCTAAGCGCAGCCATCCGAACATCAAATATTACCCATTCGAGCAGATATATTACTCCCGCGCTGTGATGAGTTCATCCTCGATTTCCTTCTGTGCGAACTGAGAAGATGAGGAAAAATCAAATAAAATAAGAACAAGGCCGGAAGGAATTTAATGAGTCTTTGTCGTCATTTCGATTCGGTTGCGCAGGACACCGCTCCCCACTACCAACACGGTGAGCGAAAAGATACACCCGAATAATTGGTATCCGCTGGAAAAGAGTTGGTAATTGATTTTAAAAGGATTTCGCTGCGGTTTCCTTTGTTAGTTTCGCAAGGTGATAAATTATAGTCACGGAATAGATTGGATTTCGTCCAAAATGTAAGAGTGAGAATTAATTACATTATGAATTTAGATTTATTTGCTACTTTACTACTATTGAAACTAGAAGATAAAAGATGTGATTGCTATAAAAATTTAGTGAAAAAACTAAAATTACGTTTATATATAACATATGCCAACAAAGTAGATGTATAAAATTTCAAAAGTGAGACAGTAGTGTGTTGTTTGTTCGCTTTTATGTTGATGTACCCCTGAATTCGATACATGACCGCTACAGCCTATTTTTAATGTACAGCGAGGAATTTCTGAACAGACCACTTTGACAGTGAATTCTCATTGGTTGAAAGCAAGGCCAAATTACACTGTATTGATGTCAAATTTTGTCACCTGACATTGTTTATGGTTAAATCTTGTTGTTGTTTCTATTATTTCTCCGTTATTACATTCATTATATACTCTAGCAGTTATTTACATAGCTCTACAGTAATAGTCATCAAATATAATATACACGCAATACAGGGTGTTTTGAAATAAATGGACAGACTATGAAAAATGGAAAGATTTTATTTTATTAAACTTAAATTCAAAATATTTTGCGCAAATTCCTTCCCAATCGCGGGAAAAAAATGACAAAGATATTTATAAAATATTCGTCGCGCCACTGTCGAATATTTTCCAAGGATAATATGTATGTATGTATGTAGTGGAGGGCAAGTGTAGCGACAGGCGATATTTAACGTGTGCATTATTGAACTCTTCATTCAAAGCTATTTAAAAAAACTGCACATTAGCGTTATCTTGTAGTTTTTATAAGATCGGCAGCTGTTCTTGCGTTAGATTGATCGAGGTGAACATTCTCGATTCAATAAGCGGCGGATATTACAATTTATAAGGGAGATTTTAATTTTGACATTCGCGTCGTAATTGAACAAAAATTTTTTTAATTTATATTCTACATAGTTGTATCTTATCATTTTTAATATTCTTTAGTTTTATTTCAAATACACCCTGTATATCGAAATAAATACAATTAAAAGAGTTTTATAGTTGGTCTCCAATATGGCTGCACAACCACGTGCAAGTGCCGCTGGTCGTGTACACGAGTTATTTGCGTAGTACTGAAAAGCAGATCCTTATCAATGCTCACAAGAAAGTTATAGCCGATACACCCAATATCAAGAAACTGGACATGAACAAACAAACAAATTTCTGATGTAGTAGGCATGTAAATTCAATTAATTACATATGATCTATTGTTACAAAGTATATTTACGGGAATTTCAAGAGCAACAGTATATCAGGTAAGTAAAAAGTATAAAGCCTCTGGGAAATGAGCGGATCCTAAAAAGATTACCGGTAGGTAGGCCTTCTTTACTGAAATCCTTTGATGAGACTGTGAAAACTGCTATATACCAAATAGTACACAATATGTTTCGGCAAAATGAAAATGCAAATAAAAAATAATAAAGATTTGCCAAACATGAGCCGATTGTATTTGTTAATGAAGCAAATGAACTTTAAATAAGAATTATTATATAGAAATAGGCACATATATAATTGTGCTATGACTTTTAGATACTTAAAAAGGAGTAGAAACAGCATTTTGACCGAGAGAGATGACATTGTAAGACGGAGACGACAATATCCCGAGATATTTTACAATATAGAGCTCAGGGCAGATCAATTTTCTATTTAGATGAAACTTGGGAGAATTAGGGTTAAGTACAGAAAGTGCGGATTGATACAAGTATTCATAGTCGCAGACAAGCCTTTAATGAAAAGCTTGCAACGGGACTAAAAAATCCAGCTGGAAAAGGACGTCGTTGTATTTTGTTATACATTGAATGTGATGGCTTTGTAAAAGATGGCTTATTATTGTTTGAAGGAAAGAAAACCACTGATTAACATGATGAAATGAATGCTACTGTTTCTGAAGAATGGTTCTCTCGAATATTAAACTATTTATCTGACAATGCTGTCATAGTTACAGATAATGCATCATATATCATAGTCCAAAACTTTAAAAGCTACCATCATCGTCATGGGGTCGTGGGTATCGATGAGGATACGGTCAGCGCTGAACTGTTACGCTTGGTTAAAATTCATAAGAATAATTATAATTGATAAACTGCCAAAAGTACAAAATAAAACTGTGTTACGATTATCTCGTTACCACTGCGAACTGAATCCCATCGAACTTGTTTGAGTCCAATTAAGAAATGAAGTACCTAGCTGCCAAAAACGAAACCTTTAAATTATTTGAAGTGAGACAATTGCTTGACGCCTTAGGAAATGTAACTGCTACTAGTTAGCGAAAATGCATGAACCATGTTATAAAAGAACAATCTCGTATGAAAGATCTTGATACAATCATTGATGATGTAATAGAACCATCATTAGAGTTGGAGAGGATAGTGATAGTGAAGATTTTGATTGTTGTTGGATATTATCATCATAAATTAGAGATATATGAATTTATTTCTAATATTTATAAGCAGGTCATAAGTTTATGATAAATATTTTTCTTAAATTCGCATTTCTGTAAATAAATAGTTGAATGTAACATTTGCAGAACCTGTAAGTTTACAATAAATGTATTATGATTGTATATCTTATAATAAATAAATGATATGTATCTTATCTATCGTCCGTTTACACTTTCTAATATTTATTTAAATTCTTTCCTCTTCACAATTCTGACAGTGAGTCTATAAATTTAATATCAGCAAATAAACTTCAGTCTAACAATAAGAAATGAGGTTTATACTTAATATACATATACATATGTATACAATGAGAGTCAAAAATACCGATTGAGTTGGCAGCTCGGTTGCAGGTCATTTTAACTTTTGTAATATTTAATTAATAATTAATTAATATTTAATTCGGAACTATCAGCTGATGTCAGTTGTATTGAATTCGAATAATTCGGTAGCGTGTTGATAGCGTCATTGTATGTAGATACTTTTTTTTGTGCGATTATTTGTTTATTTTACTGTCTTTCAAAAAGCAGTGTTTATCAACACTAAAGTAACGATGTTTACTATCGAGGAAGACACTTTCATCGTGGTTGCTTACTTTCGAAGTGGAATCTTTGATGAACAAGGTGGATGGAATTATTCATCAGAGGCATGTTACAATGAATTTGTGACCACTTATCCCGAGCATGAAATTGCGTACTCCGTTTTCATTCAACATGAACAACGAGTTATTGAACGTTTTCTGGAGAGTGGCAGTGTATGTAAACGTAAACCTCCTGGAAGGCCTAAAGTCATAACACCCGAAGTTGTTGCCAATGTGCAAAAACATATTGTTCGAAGTCCCACAAAATAAATTCGTCAGTTATCTCAACAAGTTGGTAAGCATATTTTCTCTTTTAGAATTAATTTACACCACAATTATTCAAATTGTTTTTGACAGGTGTCTCTTATAGTACTTGCCGCAGAGTTTTAAAAAAGGAACTACATATGAAGCCGTACAAGATATCTCTCGTGCATGAACTAGGTCCTCAAGATTTTAATGCAAGTCTACGTTACTGTCAGTATTTTCTAGAACACCTAAATGACAATGCTATTTTGAATAAAACATTTTTTACCGATGAAGGTTGGTTCCATCTTAATAGTTATATCAACAGCCAAAACTATCGAACGTGGGCTGCGGAAAATCCTCATGTAATACGAGAAAAGGATATGCAAGGATATGCGATTTCAAGAGCACGTATTATTGGTCCAATATTTTTTTATACAACAATAAACGCTCAGCGCTATAGGACGCAAATTTTAGATGTATTTCTAAATGAATTGGATGACATAGAATTGACTACAGGTTTCTTTCAATAAGATGGGGCAACTGCTCATACGGCTAGAGAAACAATAGCATACTTGGAGCAATTCTTTCCAGGAAGGATTATTAGTCGGGAATTATGGCCACCCAGATTCCCTGATCTAACAAGCTGCTTCATTTTTGTTTGCCCATTTGAAGAATAGAATGTATCGAAATCGCCTCCATACACTTGAAGAATTACAAGATGCTATTCGCAATGAAATCATTTATCTAAATAACAACGTCCAGATATTGAGCAATGTTAGTGAAAATATGAAGCGACGAGTACAACTATGTCTTGAAAAGAATGGTCATCATTTTGAACAGTTTATGTAAAATGTTCAAGCATTCTTGAGTATTTTCACTGATTTAGTTGCATAATACAAACTCGTGTTTTAGTTTGTATTTATTTAATCTGTTTTTATTATTAATAGTGTGTTTAATTGGAATTTTACATCATATACAATTGTTAAAAGAACAAAACAAGTGCTGCATATATTTTATGTTGAAAACCGTATGTATAGTATACCTGCAACACCAATAAAGTTTTTGCTCATTCTTTAGACCTATTTCTTAAACTGTTGGTTTTGTTATATTAAATAACTGCTTTTATTATGTAGTAAGATACTTGAGAGCATCAGAATGAGTGATAGCTGTCATGCAACTGTCATACTCAGTATGACAACATACGTAAAACAAGTAATTACATAAGACCCGCCATTGCATATCCCATAAAATTATTCGTGAAATGGCAACTTTAGAACAAAAATCAGGATGACCAACTCAATCAGTATTTTTGACTCTCATTGTATATGTATGTATGTGTCACAAATGCAAAAATTATTTGAATTTTGCCGCGTACAATTTGTTTCGTGCATGTGATTTGGGCCTGGGGTTTGTTCAGAAATTCGTCGCTCTACTTTAAAAATAGACTGTGTGTTAAATGTTAGTGTATTTTCGAAGATGGAAGTCGTAGATCAAAACAATTTAAGGGAACTTGTGCATAAGTTGCTTGGGCAACACACAAAAAATTGTTTTGTATCATTCTCTACAAAAGAAATGTCTGCGGTAGAACGATTTAATCATTTTTTCAAGATAAAGTAAAGGATTGCCAGCTGCTGGAATTACTAAACCTGTCATAAAAATAATATTAAGTACAAGTGAACAAAAGAAACTGAAAGACGCTGCAAAAGTCATCTCAGGGGATTAAATAGAACTTTAGCAGGAAAATATCATGTTTCATGTGTTGTTGTTAATTATTGACGATAAAAAATATTTTACGATTAGATGGAGTGAAGATTTACAAAGTAGGGGTTTTACTGAGAACAATATTTCGATATGACCCCTGATAACATACGATTTATTACAAAAAGTAAATTTGAGTCAAAAGTTCTTATTTTCAGGTGTCTGACAACGCAACTAGCTATTAAATATGTCAAAAAAAATATCAAAAGACTGACAGAAAATAATATCCCATTTGTCCCGAAGGAAGCAAATCCACCAAATATTCCAACGGCTAGGCTCAATTGAGGTTTTTTGGAATTTATTGTGCCAAGAGGAATACGAGAAAGGATGGGAAGCCAAAACGACCGACCGCGAAACTGACTCTGAAAATCAAGAAATTTGTAAAAAACCTGACTATGGCGTTGTCCAACAGATGCTTAAAAATGTTCGCAATAATCTTCGTAAAATCAAAAGATGAGGGTCAACTTTCCTTATATAAAAGCAAGTAATTCATAAAAATAAAATGTTGGAACCATCCAACATTTTGTTTTATTTTAGAACAAAAAAATTTTTAAAACGTGTTTTCGAATTTTCAAATTTGTGCAGCTACTTTGTTGGCATAAGTAATATAAGCATATAAATTATATAAAACCTCATTTCGATGTCTTTGGTTAACAACAGCAGATTTTTGTAATTTCTTATTTTTTATAAGTTATTAAGTAGGTACGCATTTTGATAAAAGAAATTGTGTATCTGTATAGATAAATTAGTATGATTACATAATTAAGAAAAGATTTGCAGATATAAATAATCTTATATTAATCATCTGCAAATCAAATTTTTCCTCACAATAATTATACACTTCAACATCATGATTGACCTATTCATACGATGAATACACATACATATACATACATATACAAATGCAACACGAATACGTGTTGGAATATAAGGTAAAACAAAACGAGGTTGTTTAGAATTCTCGATTTTTTTAATTTATTTATTTGAATATATAAACAATACAAAGTTCTTCTCACATAAAAATATTTATTATAAATTATCTCGACATGTTTCGGCCAAAGGCCATCTTCAGGAGATTATGTCAAAGGAATTTAAAAACTTGTCAAAATTTGTAAAATAAAGCGAATAATTTTGCTATTTGATAATTCACATCAATACAAATACATTTGGATGCTGTATTGTTTTAAATAAAGAACTACAATGACACTAATACACTATTTATTTATTGTACATACTAATATACTATACACTAATACACTATTTACTTATTGTACATAACAGACAATCCAAATCCAAATAGAACATCACGGTAAACAGATTTTCGAATGATCACAGAATTCAGAACATCTATGAGCATTTATGACAATAGTAGCCAAACCAAATATTAATTAATTAATATTAGTCATTTTGTGCAAAAATTTTCTATCGAAGTGCAATTATTATATTTACAACTATAAACTTGTACATACATATTGTAACTACTTATATACATAATAAAATTTGTTTTGTAAATATAAATGTGATATTATTTTTAATTCCATTGTTCTTTATATAATCAAAGAAACGAAGTTTCACTGTTTTCAGATTAAAATCGTTTTTAAGATATTTCAATATAGCAGCATTAAAAATGACTAAAATTCAGCCACAAAAAGTTTCATCATTCAGAAAATTTTTATAAATGAACGTAACCATATTTATAAAGTAATCAAATAAATCTATAAAACCTGCAGTTTTTTTACCAAATAGTTCAAAACAAAAGAAGAACCTGTTCATCATTCAATTATTAAATTATTTGTATGTTTATTATTTATATCAGTCCCTAGTAAGTCATATTTTAAGTAAGTAAAATTCAGTTTGTTTACTAATCAAATACTTTTGTAGCACAAATCGTTCTCTGTAGTGCGCTGAAGAAGACGACAATTCTCGGCGAAAATTTGGCCTGAAATGAAATAATAAATTTTTTTTGGAAGTGCCATCTTTAATCCAAACCTCACTTGGTTATTTTGATTTGAATAGTTTCGTAGTTTTCTTTACAGAGCAAACTTTTCGCTAATACTAAAATGAAGATTTTGTTATTTTTCTATTAAAACGTTCGAAATTCCTTATTTAAGTTTTATTCTTTTAATTCTTCCCTCTAAAAGTGTTTCCCAGAATCAGATAGGTACCTACTATCACTTAAGCAAGCGGGTGTTGCTAAAAGAGTAGTAAATTGTTATTTATATACATAATATGTTCTTGTAAGTGTACCAATTGAAAAGTTGGGTAGTGTATATGTATATTGTCCAAAAACATTTTGCATTAATGTAGGATATATATGAAACGTTGTTATTTTATCTCTTCTCGAAAATTTGCAGAAATATCTGAGCCAGCCAGGTTAGAATTCTTTCAACATTTAGATTATGTTTTTGTATTGTTAGCACGCCACTATATATTTGGTTCCAGAATATTTCATATAACTTGTTGCCTTTCATTAGTTACTTCTATCTAAACTGAAATGTTGAATTTTCTTGTTGAATTTAATTTACAATTTTTGTAATTTAGATAGTAGCAAAAAGTTTACATTAGACAGAATAATTGCCATTTACTCCTGTGCCGTTTAATAATAAATAAAAGTTACTGTTATTAATTACATCTAATTTGGAGTCCACACACTGTCGTATGTTTTGTAAACTTAAGTTTACTGTAGAAGGTAAAGATGTAAAAAATAAAAACATGTCCACCCCGAATATAATATTTTACTATAGTTAACTGTAATGTCACAAAGAAAAAAAAAATGAATAATTATTTTAGTTTCCTCTAACTTATTAAATCACTGGTTTTAGTTAATAACCAAACTAAAAATTATGTTCCGGTACCGGGAATCGAACCCGAGCCTCCTGGGTGAAAGCCAGGTATCCTAGCCACTAGACCATACCGGATACAACGAAATAGTGTTCTACGATGTGATATAAGAGTGGTATTCGTTTTTAATTCAGTTAATAGATATTTTGAATATATATTTATAATCTACGTAATAAATGCATTTCATATTCTAGTTGGGGACTCACCAATTTGTGTATTGAACAAAAAGAAAATTAGTAATATTTGTTTCTATTTCTATTTTGTTTTAATAATACTGTGAGTATTGTGTCGAAATATGTCTACGTATGTCACAATAAGCTTCGGTTAAAAGCCTATAAGGCAAGTAATAAGAATTGCGAGTTCAAGTTTTCCGAATGCTTTCAATTTTAAATAATTTTAAATGTGTACTTGCCATTCTTATATTAAACAGAATGTTTATCATCGAGTTATATTCTTGAGGCAATTCAATTATTTAATTTTTTGTACAGAAATTGATATTACAAACTATGACAAAATTTCTACTAAATTCCAAACGTACAGATTCATAGTTGTATATTGTTTTCTTAGGAAATTGTGTTACATCAAATGCAGTATTTCAGAACTTTACAAAATAGTACCAGTGTTCACAAAAAATCAAATTTTCTATGCGGAAGTTGTTTTTGTCAAAAATTTTGCCCAACAAGAAGATTCTCTGTTTTACAGTAATATCGCATTAAAATCTCATTATACTATAAACGACTCGTGTCAGCTTCAAACTGGATCCTTTCTAAATTAGTAACCTACCTTTTTTTGCGTTAGTGGAGCAATAATAAACTATGAAATGATTGGAAACTAAAAAAATACTGGCAATGGACGATTGTCGAATTTACAGAAAACTGACACCTGAGTAAAACTACACCTACACGACTGGAAATAGCTACTTAGTACTTGATATTCACATTTTTCTACTTTAATACTAAGTATCTATATGTAAAGTTGGTCCCATGACTTAATAGAATAATAAACACAGGAATACCCCGCATCGTGCGGCCCCAAATAGTGCGTAATTCGCAATAGTACGGTTAGGCAAATGCAACCATACCTCGTAATAGTACGGCCTTGATTCGCAATAGTACGGTTTTCACAGAATCGCTATCGGGACTTTCCCGTTCTATGCTTCTTCTATGTAATGTAATACGCTTTTCTCGTATAGTGCGGATTCGTATAGTACGGCGTTTTCTTCGGACCAACTAACAGTACTATACGGAGTATTCCTGTATCAAGTTATATTATTTTCGAATAATTTTTTTTTATTTATATCGCAAATTGCGGTTTTCAACAGATGTAAAACCGTTCATTAATCTCTTAGTCTCCATTAAGAGATAATCTATGCAGCCTGATTGAAGTAATTACGCCAAGTGATCATCCTCAATTTTCATCGCCCTAACG
>ML219575.1:0-35830 GCA_004785975.1 Popillia japonica | reverse complement strand
GTCACCCCCCGACCAAAACCAAGTAAGCTTTTGCCAAAGTCAGGTCTAAACCAGGTAAGCAGTTGCCAAAACCAGGTCTAAACCATGTAAACTGTTGCCAATACACTTGTAATTAACACCAGCCGCTGCGGGAAACAGTTTACCTGGTTTAGATCTAGTTTTGGCAACACCTTATCTGTTTTTGTCCACCCACCGAAGGTAGGAGTTATGGGGGGTGGTCCAAGTGCCCTCGTCCTCATTCACGATGAGGTGGTACCTATCAATATGTACAGAAAGAAAATACTCGCTTGATACTACGTATTCGAACCACCAGTAGTCTAGGAGAATGATTACTGGAATTATAAGATCATCATTCTCCTAGCCATATTGCGATGGTAGATAACTGACGCCTAGATAGATATACCAGCAAAATGCCTGAGCATTTTTTGATGTTGAAGCCAATGTTGCATAATTCGTTAATTAGCGAACGGCAAAGATGGATATTTTAGCCTAAGAAATAAGTCATTAAGATATATACTCAAAAGCAATTGTGCAAGGTTGGAACCTTGCGGAACACCTGAAGAAATTTGAAAGCACCAAATCCTATAGCGTTCAATTGGCCCCAGATTAGATAATATTTTCAAGTTTCGCAATTCTCTGAAGGATTCCCATTGGAAATGCCTACACCTATAGAAAGCTATAGATATCAGGTGTCGTAATTAACATCTCGAATTCACCTAGAAGATATAACACCAAATCGGATCATACCGTCTAGATATTGCAACCATTCATTGCTTCTCGCGCATATCTCTATCTGTTTACAATGTTTTGACAATGATATGCAAACGGGGGTTTTGAAGCTTACGTTATCTAGTTAATCTGCGTTCACGTTAATCTGGTACGAACTACATAACTGCATCAGCAGTCGAAACTTCAGAATGATTCCGCTCGAACGTAATCTGCAACGTGGAATTATTTGCATACACATAGTTGGGTGTTGTACGTTCTTGATGCTGCGGTGAATACGCAACGGCTTTCATAAGCTGTTTGACAAGTTGCGGATGGAGGATTTACGATGAGCTCCGAAAGCTGGCGTCTCTAAACTAGCGTGCTTTTATCTTATATATCTTGCAGTCGGAGTTCGTCCGAAGTGAAACAACTCACAACAATTTATTTGCTCTATGCGAATTACGAAATTGCCCGGGGAAACAAATACAGTCGCAGAAAGGTAGATGCATGTATGTATGTACATACAATCATTTGCGGAGTACTTATTTCAAGAGCTTATGTATTCTAAACATTAAGTGCTGACATCCCAGTGGGGGTTGGCGAATTGCGAACATGGCAGCATAAATGTGGATTTTTCGTTGGATGATGGTCATAGGCTTAAGTTTATATTTTCGCCAATAAGTAAAATTCCGAAATCTATTGTCGTACAAAGCCAGCTGTGGAAATTGCAGAACAACTACATTCACGTTAATACTGAGTAAGTTGGTGTGTTGGAGCTGTTTATATTAAAATCTATTAAAACTATTAATGGTTTAAGATCTGTTGCATTTCTGTGTCTTTAAGATCTCTTTTCGTTCATCCTTCGCTTCAATGAGGTAGTTTCTGCACAATAACCCTCTGTATTTTGGACTTTGTACATGAGAAGCATTTTTACGTCTTTTGATTCCGCCTTGGCAAAAATTCTGCGGTTTTGTCCAAAGGGCTTTTATCTTTTGCTTCATTAATCCATAATATGTTGGCCTCCTAGTTTTAGTTTCCAAGTTTTTGACTGTTAACCCGTTAGTTGATGGCCTATCTCACAAAAAATCGCATCCAAGAAGACTTCGACTATGTCCATAAAAACTGTACTAAAGCCCCCTTGAGTTTGGCCGCCCCTACCGATTTCGCAATTTTCGATAAGCATAAATTCGGTGCAATGGGGCAATTGTCATTTGAGGAAGGCAGGTCCCTGTGATCCTCATTCTCAAAACTATTTCTTACTTGGAAAATGGCAGCAACCTCCTCGACTTGAAGAGGTTGTTTTTGCTAGCCATTTCTTTGATCTCCACCTGGTTTGGTCTTTTTTGTTGTTCGTATTCAGCCCTTTTTGCGTCTTCTTTGTCAAATTCTGATGGTTCAGAATAATGAATCTTTAATTTCTTTGGGATTCGTTGAGCAAACTGTGATTTCCTGAAATGTAAAAGTTCCGTGTGCCGTTAGTCCTTGCGTCAAGAAGTAGTCAAGCTTGTAATGGCCGCACTGTATCCACGGTCTTATAGCAGGTATGAGTCTCTTGGTCCATTAGGCCTTAACAGTTTGGGACTCCAATCTCTTCTGCCAGAGCTCAAGCGATCTTTCCCTGGATGTTGCACGACACGTTTGTCTGTTATCCTTCCTATGCTCATGCACATACTTCCTCTCCGCAGCCAACAGGTCGATAGGGACATCTCCAGTTATAACCTGGAGCGCATCGCCCGAAACGGTCTTCTAGGCTGATGCAACTCGGAGGAGCATGTTTCTCTGCACTCGCCCATACATCTCTCTGTCAGATCCTCGTACCAGATGGGTGCTTCGTAGAGCAGAATGTTTTGCATTGCGCTGCAAAAATCCGTCCTTCTGCAGTCTGCTGGTCTGCTCACGTTGGGTAGGATTTTGCTCTGCACCGATACTCTCTGCTCCGCCTTTGCTACGACTGCCGGGAAATATTTATTAAAAGTTTCCCTATCGTCGATTATTATTTCCAAATACCTAATACTTTGTTTAGGGGTCAAGATTACTCCGTCCAGGCTGAATGCAATCGACTGTCTGTTTCGTCTTCCTTTGAGGATCACTGCTTCGAATTTTTGGTGCAACGAGTAGATCGCTATTTTCAGCCCCGACCATCAGTGCCAAGTCATCCGCAAAAGCAACCGTTGCTGCGTCTTCCGTCAGATCCAGGCCGAGGACTCCGTCATAAAGGACGTTCCAAAGGGTGGGACCAAGAACCGACCCTTGTGGGACACCAGCTTCAATCTCTATGGTTTCTTCTTCAATCCAAATCTTTCTGTTGCTGAGGTAGCTGGAAATCATATTAACTAGGTAACCTGTAACAGCGAAGCAGCTAAGTACACAGCCGCATATCGTAGACTGTGTGCAGTAATAACTCTGGATGTACAGAACGCCTTTAATAGCGCATCGTGGGCGCTGATTCTGGAAGAACTGAGCAAGAGAAGAATCGACAACGACCTACTCTGTGTCATAGCCTCGTACTTGTCAAATAGAAGGATATTGCTCGAAGCGGAAGGAACGACAGAAACTGTAAAAATAACAAGCGGGGTCCCACAGGGATCTGTCCTGGGTCCAACACTATGGAACGTCCTCTACGATGAACTACTCCGAATAGAGTTCCCCGGAGAAGTGACACTAATAGGCTTCGCGGATGACATCGCCATGGTCGTAACGGCTAAGAACGAAGAGACACTAATGCACACGGCAAATGCGGGACTGTTACGTGTAGCAAGATGGATGAAGAGCAAAAAACTTCATCTGGCGCCTCAAAAGACAGAAGCGGTGATACTGGACAAACAAAGAAAGATAGCGCCAATAACCTTCGACGTCGAGGGCACCACAATAACACCTAGCAGAGCCATAAAATACCTGGGGGTGTGGCTGGACTCTAAGCTAACCTTTGTAGAACAAGTAGACAGAGCAATTCTAAAAGCTGAAAAAACAGTAACTGCTCTGTCAAGCATAATGCCGAACCTAAGAGGCGCACAGGCAAAGCGCTGTCGATAGCAAGAGATTAGTCCAAAGACTTTCGCGAGTGCAACGGAAAGTGAACATCTGTAGTCTGTAGCGTCTGTAGTGTATACACCGTGTCCAAAGTTATCGGTGCACTATTGCTATCTTAGTTATTTCTGTAGCTACGGTTTTAGTTAAATGAGCAAATTTTTTGTGTTTTTAATGCTGAATACTATGGAGTTCTTGAACAAACAATTGAATAACGCATTCACAAGAAATTTCGAAATTTATAATTTTTTTAAATGGGACCCCTGCATTACTTGTACATATTTTTAATCATCATAATATTTTGAACAAAAAATGTTCAGTACATAACTATTTTTAAGGTAAAAATAAACAAATGAGAAACGTTCGAAGTTTAAAAAATATATTAACATATAATTCTATGTAGGTGATGGAAAATCATAATAAAATATTACGTTAACAGTCGAATAAAATCAATAAACACAATAATCAAATAATTTTCCTTTTGTATTACAAAATTTTGCCGAACTCGATAAATGTTCGAAGACCTTACAGTGGTGTTCAATGCATTTCTCGGCGATAACGCTGTGTGTGGCTTTTTTGCGAATAATAAAGCAGTTCTGTTTGATTTTAATTGTCAAAGACAAATTATTAATAGTAGGTTTCTTTCACTTTTAGGCAAAACAATGTAATATGCTCATTTACGTTGTCAAAAACGTACAGAGTTTAAGTCTCTTGCGCACGGTTAATTATTATAATAGTTTATTAAGAATAGTCGGTTATTTGATTTTGTCTTGGGGTGTGTTCTTATAATTGCAATTATTAATTCCCCCATATTTATTAAAAATAATGCCGTTTACGCATTCAGGAAAGTGTGATATGATAGAGGCATATCTGATTTTTAGAAAAAATGGAAAAATGCGTTTCGGCGTGTTGGCTTTTTTTGAAATCAATCGAGAAAAATCCATACGATTTAGATTTGCAAAAGAGTACAGTGCATTCCATTGTAAAAAAAACACAAGTTGCGTCCGTATAAGAACCACAAAGTTCAGGCTTTACTTCCCGGCGATACAGAAAGAAGATTAGTTTTCTGTAATTGGTTGAGAAATTTTTGTAATGAACGTCCAGATAACTTTAATTATATTTTATGGTCTGACGAATCTAACTTTTCAAATTCAGGTATTATGCAGAAAAATTTTGCGTTCAAATTAATTTAATTCGTACAATTTAGAAATGTGCAATAAAAAAATCAACATATTGGAGTGACAAAATCCCCTGAGAGTAGATCCGTGCAATCCCCAGCACCGGTTTAGTTTAAATGTGTAGTGTGGATTAATGGATAACAGAATTGTAGGTCCAGTTTTCTATCATGGTACCTGAACTGGAGACCGCTATGTTGAGTTATTAACAGAAATTCTGGATGATCTTTTAGATGATATGCCACTGCTTCATAGGCCCCGTATTTATTTTCGACAGGATGGGGCACTGTCTCATAATTTCGCTAATACTAGTAATTTGTTAAATAATGCATTTAATCAAAAATGGATAGGAACCAACGCGCCTATTTGTTAGTCTACACGCTCTCCTGACTTGACACCACTCGATTTGCATCTTTGGGGTTTTGTGAAGAATGAGGTTTACAAGCAGCGACATCAAAATGTGATGGAACTTGAAAATAGTATTAGGCAAACGTTAAATAATATTTCTGGTCGACTATTAGAAAAGCCACATAACAACACGGGAATGTCTTCGAGCATATGCTGAGTTAGGCAAAATTTTGCAATAAAAAAAGATGATTATTGTGTTTGTTGTTTTTATTCTACTGTTAACGTAATAGTTTATTATGATTTTCCATCACCTACATAGAATTACATGTTAAATTTTTTAAAACTTTGAACGCTTCTCATTTGTTTATTTTTACGTTAAAACTACTGGACATTTTTTGTTCAAAATATTATGATGATCAAAAATATGAACAAATAATACAGGGGTTCCATTTAAAAAAATTATTAAAATTCCGAAATTTCTCGAGAATGCGTTATTTCAAGTTTGTTCAAGAACTCCATAGTAATCAGCGTTAAAAACATTAAAAATTTGCTCATTTAACTAAAATCGTAGCTACAGAAATAACTAAGATAGCAATAGTGCACCGATAACTTTGGACACCCTGTATAGAACAATATCGGCCGAGGGAGTGGCAGTTATAGCCGGAATTCCGCCTATCGAACTGCAAGTGAGGGAGCGGGTAGAAGTATACAACGGAACGGCGAGGAATACCGCAAGAGAACACCTTATAGCAAAGTGGCAACAAAAGTGGGACTCCGGGAGATATGGGCGCTGGACCTGGCAACTGATTCCCAACATACAAAGATGGCTGCAGAAAAAACAGGGAGAAGTTGACTACTTTCTAACTCAGGCGCTGTCAGGGCATGGCTGCTTTAGAAAATACCTGTTCGAACGACGGAGAGCAGACTCAAATATATGCACATATTTCGAAAATATAGATGACGTAGAGCATACCCTATTCCTATGTAGTAGGTGAGACGAAGTAAAAGCCGCCTTCCAACGAAACACTGGGAAAGTTTTTAACGTCAAAAACATGATGGATGGACTCACTGGAACAGAAACATCTTGGAAAAACACCTAAGAAGCAATAAGGCAGATAATAGAAACCAAAGAGAAAGACAGCATATAGAGAATTAGACCACCTTTACACTGAAGTAATACGAGAGCGGTTCCAGTGTGAAGGTCGAGACGACAGGGGGGAGAGGTTGCTTTAGTCAGTAAGAATCTGACATATGCCGCATGCTCACCACCTAAGTGCGGGAATCTTATGCAAGATTTTTTCCTCTTCCTCACCCAAAAAAAAAAAGGTAACCTGTAACCTGTTCGGCTCGTACTTTTGCGTTTATTTCATATGAAAGCAACATTTGCCATATCACACGAGTAGTCCGTGCAAAACCAAACGTTTTATTCTAGTGTTTCTCGTTTCAACGTTTTTTTTATGTAAAACATAACTTTTATAAAGAACAGTTTTTTGCTCTACTAAAAATTCAATTTTTTTGGCTTATGTGGTTCTTGAAATGAACGATTCAATTAAATCTGCAATAAATTGTAAAACAATGCATAATGTTAAAGTCTAATAGTTTGGTGGTGGTGGCTGGTAATAACGTAGAAGACTACAAATTGGTGGTAGCATTTTTCATATGCTTCCCTTGAGTTTCTTGGTACCAAATCTGTAATTATGTAGTTTGCTACTTCACATATGTAGTTCTGGTGGAATTGAATTTGACAAATGCCAATGTGACCAACTTCACTTAAAAAAAAGTATCCAGTATAAAAAAACTCATCTCTTCCTGTATTATTTCTTTAATATACGATTACCATAGTAGAATTACACTTTGGCACCCAACCTGTATTTAAAATTTTCGCCAAACTTCGCTGCAATTGCGCCGCCTTACTAGATCCAGAGACATTAACTCGTAAATCTCTAAAGATAAATTAAACGTATTAGACTTCCTTCTATTGGGATTCGTATTTTCATTAACTCTGCTCTCCGTACAGTATGATCTGTCTCCCTCTATAACCGCAGGTGTAAGTTTCCAAGTTATATACGTATATATGTATATATATAGAGTGGTAAATCCCGTTGTTCTATGAATAACTGTGTGTACTCCACGAATTGGCGCTTTAAAGAAGTTCGCAAAGTTTATTCTACCATCTTCCCGTTCTTCGCGTATTCTGTCCGGGAATTGAGTGGGAAGTTAATGCAACCGTAATATACTAAATTAAATGCATTATTTTACCTCCACCGAAGAAATAAAGTTGCTCGCGGCCATTTTACCGCCACACCGTGACCCAGTTACAAATACAATGACTTGTCGTCTATCCTTTTATGTCTAAGTCAAACGAGTCCTTTTATGTCTCTTATTTACGACGAGAATTGATTGAAGTTACTCTAGCGTGTGTTTAGGTGTAATATTTCCTTTTAGATACGGAATTTTACATCGAAAATGCTTTTGTGCAAGTCATTGCTATTCGATGCACAGATATCTATAGATGCTGCCGGCGTTTGCTCGGAACCTCTTGTAAATATTATCTAATGCATACTAGAAGTGGATTATCGGGCGTTTGGCTATTCAATATGCAGCGCGAAGTCTATGCATGTATACGTATAGCTTTCGGCTCAATTTAAAGTAAGTTAGGTAATAGTGGAACGCTACATGAATAGCTCTTTGTAGGGTGGGTTTTATATGTGTATTACTGGGGCGTTTTCAGTTAAAGGTATCAGGAGTAAACGGCTTTTACGCGGTCTACTTAGACGGAACGAATTCGCTGCGAATAGTGCAAAGACATGTTAAGATATTGCAAAGTAAAGTGTTTGTAATGTAAACTATTTAGTGTTTATTATTGTCGCTAATATTTGTTTCTTTTTCTTTTAGGTAAGTCCATAATGATGAACCGGAATTAATTTGACGAATTCGGCAGCGTAAGTAGCATTTTTTCACTTTTCTAGTAAAATCTTGACATAAGCATTTTGACGCAGATGTTAAGGTTAGAAGTGGAACTATCACTATTTATGGGCGTGTTTTATAAACTTATATTCAAAATATCACCAATTTTTAACGATAAGTATATCTCAAAAGAGAAGTGCTTCATTTTACCAGCGCTTCCACCAATTTTTTATACTTTTAATTGATTGTAACAAATTCTTACCACCTTTTCTTTGAGCGGGTATCTTTAATCGAATAATATATTCTGTTACAAGGGTAGACCAAACTAATACTGTCTTTAAACTGTTAGTTAAATAGTTGTTTAATGATAAAAAGTAAAAAAATCTGTATAGTATTAAAGTATGAAAGCATGGGGGCATTCTATCGAGAAAAGTCAAGTCTGACGCAATCTGTCAGTCAAGCAGTTTCTGTGCTGCTTTTCGGTTGCAAACAACCAAAAGAATTAAGTACTTTGTTTACTACTATGGCGTGACCTATTCATTATACAGGGTGTCCCAGTAATAAAACGATGGAGTAGTAAATATGTAATGTCCGAACAGGATCACACTAAATATACCAAAATAACGGAGAAATAAAAAAATTATAAATTTATTAATTCTCGTATGTACGAAATTTTTATATGAAAAAATTATATTACGGACCTGACTGAATGAATGTTTATATTCGTCGAGACACTAAAGAATGCAGTGCAAACAATTCATAATCGTATGTATGTAAGTGCGTATTCATAAACCAACTGCCAAATTATTCATAGGGCGTTTCGCCAACTGTAGTAGCTCAACTAATATCAATAACGCATCTAGGTGATCGATTGCTTTCTACAAAGTTGACTAACTTTTTCGGGGGCAGAAACAGAGAACAATCGCAAGATCTTGTTTTTGCAAACAATAGGAGTTATTGCCCTTAAATTTGTAGTTTATAATTGCTGATTCAAATAGTTGTGGCCTTTTTACAGTGTGTATGTAGATTACCTCCTTGTGGTACACCCTGGGCAACGGTTTCTAATCGGCTAAAAGTCAACACAAATAAAGAGGCTACAGGGAGCAGTATGAATGCTATACCATCCTAATGTAGAAGGCATATCACGATCAAAGTGCGACCTTATTGCTAGGATTGCTGGGGACAACAACGCTGACGTCATCTGGCCACAAGAAACACATGTGGGAGATGCCAGCTAGATTAACACCCAGGCTATAAAATTGCTGCTTATACTCTGTCGCCAATTTATGGCTCAGCTGTCTACGTAAAAACTAACTATCAGAGTTTTGTTCGCCACCCTTTAAATACCCCTTCCAATGGTCTGGAATTGCTAAAGCTGGAGATTGACAATATTACTATTATCACCGTATGTAAGGGACCAAACCTGGAGTGGCCTTCCGATGCCCTTCCTATTGCACCCCATCCATCAGTGTATATAGGCGACTTCAATAGCCACCACCACTCATGGGGCTATGCCAGCAACAACCAACACAGGGAAGCGCTTTCAAACTGGGCAGATTATAACTGGCTGGTACTTCCTGTGAAGTCGGTGCGAATACCCTCCGCTCGGCTGCACTCGCTCTTGTTTATTCTACCGCAGAGTATTGTAGTCCAGCCTGATATCAGAGTAGTCACGTTCGAAAAATAGATGTCCAGCTAAACGACACGATGCGTACTATCACTGGTACCCTCAAATCGACACCTACTGTATGGCTACCTTTCCTGTCGAATATCTACCCCCCTGAATTACGGAGATTGGTCTCTGCGAGGCGAGAGTGGAACAAGGCCAACGGGGGAACTCAACGAATACCGATCCAGCATGTCTTGAACAACATCCCACCATCAAGGCTTAAGTCAAGACGCCCAATCTGGGTCCTACTGCCGAGCAATGTTTCTGGCAACCATCTTTGGGTTTTGACCTACTAGGGCATCAGTGGTGTCGCCTAAATCGCTTCCGCACTGACCGTGGAAGATGCAAAGATATGCAGCACAAATGGAACGCCCTGATCTTCCCTGAGTGTGGATGTGGTGCACCTCGACAAACAGTGGCCCATATGCTCAATGATTGTCCGTTGACATTTCTTCCAGGCGGCCTGGATGAACCCGACAAGCTAACACCGGCGGCCTGTGCATGACTACAGCAACCCAGATTGACTGAATAATTATCTCTAACTTGTATTATGTATTTTTGTCTCTTATAACAATTATTGTAAGTTATCTCGTAATTAATTTTAATAGCTGCTGGAGAAGAATAAATTAATGATTTGATCTTTATTATGGAGTACTGTTGGTAGTTTTTTTTTTTTTTAATAACCTCGTCTAGAGAAGGGCATTTTTTTTGTAGAAGTAAAATGGTGGTTCTGAAAAGGACCGACTGTTGAGGTGAAGACTGAATAACAGTATATCTATCGTACATCGCACAGCTGATTCGAAATGATACATGCCTGGATGCAGTCTTCGTTCGCTTTATACCGCGTAAGGCCAAAGACTTCATATTTTTGATTTACTTTTTCTAGCATTCCAGCTTGCGATGGATGCTCCATCTTTCTATTGCTGGGACACCCTGTATGAATGTAGATGTGTTTCGTTAAGCGTAAAGATATTAGTTGCTTACGCTTAATGCTAACGCTTTAGGATAATGGTTGTGAATATGTTTAGCATCACGTTAAAGTCCATTATTTTATTAGTGAGTAATGAATTATTGCCACTGGATTGTCAAAGTAAGTTACGAAAATAAACTCCTAACTCTTGAGCACGATGAGGAATTGATACATTTGGATCTTCTGCAACACTAGCTCTTAGAGCAGCAATACTCTCAACAGTTCTAGTATGTCGACGTTGTACTGGTGTTTTTACATCGTGACGAATAAAATTACTTTCAAATTTCTAACGATGCGACGAATGACAGGCACAGAAGAGCGATTGTTTAGACCAAAGTGCGCGAAAAGTGTTCACATAAGAACGACAATTTTCGTAAAATTTTTGGACAATCACCGATAACGATCTTGAAGCGAGTATTTACCCATAATAAATTGTTCGAGTTTAGTGAACATAAATGACAACTAGTGACAGGTTTAACTTTATTACCATGGTTACTCCATCATTATAAAATCATATCATTTTTATTGGAAAACCCTTTATTAGTAGTAAAGTAATTAGTATCGAAGGTTGCGTTTTGATCAAATTTAGAACTTAGAAGTGATTACTTGTCAAAAGTATTACTTTACCAACACTACATATTTCCAGAATTCAAACCTGTATACACGCAATTGCGAGCAACAATGATTGAAGGTCCCAATAATTGAATATGGTGAAACGAACTATGTATATGTACATACGCGTAGGAATAATAATAATAATAATAATATAATAATAATGATAATAATAATAATAATAATAATAATAATAATTTTATTGTCGTCAGTTTACAAAAAAATCGACATTGTCAGCATAGTATTAAAATAGTACACATAAAGACAACATATAATACAAGAACAAGAAAAAATAAGAGGAGAATACCCACAGGATGTCACAATTTTGTAGCCACGAACTCGGATTCCTGATAAAATACTTTATCCAATAAATATGCTCTCAACGACTTTTTAAAAACAAGAAAGGGTATATTGCAGGTGATGACCCTATTGGTCATCACCTGCACTAAAATCGTCTGGTAAACTGGACATAATTTTCAGCAATTCATCTTCAGAGGTATCATCTAAAATAAACTGTAAATGGTTGGATTCCGAATTTTCCAAGCCAAAACGTGTACTAGGACAATAAATAGAAAAAAACATATCCGCAAATCCATTAACTATGCCTTGTGGACTATCTATTGTGGTATCATTAAAAGTTAAGGTGCTAGGAATGCCAGAAGATCCAATTTTGCTTCTCATATATCGAAATATCTCTTTAGGATTATTCAGAATGGACTCCTCAACTTTATCCATATAATATTTATACGAATCATTAATAAGTGTCTTGCAAATTCCTCTCAACCTTCTAAATTCATGATTATATAATTGATCCCTAGTAGCTTTCCATTTTCGTCTGTAGTAATATTTTATCTTCAAGTGATGTATAATATCTTTAGTAAACCATGGCGGGTATATAGATTTGTAACCAAATGAGCTTTTTGGTACTGAACTATCAAATATATTATTACTATATATAAAGTATTATAGAAGTCATCGAGAGCACAATCGACATTATTATGATTTTCAAGAAAAGTCCAATTCACGTTCGAAATATCACAGTATAACTTTTGATAGTCAGCTTTATGAAAATTGTATCTAAGATTGTTATTTGAGGGAAAAGTTTGTATATTGGTTGCTGTAGCTGAAATCAATAAAGAAATAGATAATGGTGGATGATATGAGTCTACGGGTGCTAATGGATATTCATCAACTTCAAATGCAGCTGAAACTATGGTATTAGATAAAAGCAAGTCTAGAAGACGATTATTGCAATTAACAATGTGATTATATTGTTTAAGTTGAAGTGAAGTGCATAAAAGGTTAAAGGTAGTAGATTTGGCACAGGCAGAAAAATTGACAGAAAATTGAGGTATATTGAAATCACCAAGCAAAACGCATGGTTTATCAATAAGGAAAATCTCCAAGACTTCATACCATAACGCAAGCGGGATTCAACATAACTAAAATAAAACATTCGAAGCTGCTGAATGTCAACACACTTTCGTAGGTTGCGCATACCGTAAAACGCTGAACTCAACTTCTTATCTAATATTAAGCAATGTTCCTCATACCGAAGACAATTATCAAGTGTTAAGCCAAGAAACTTAACAGGTTCGACCTCCTTAATCATGCTACCATGGTGTTCAACTGATAAGGAGACACCATTGGATTTAGAGTGCATTCCGAACCGCAGCAGGCTCGTTTTTTTACTATTCAGAACGAGTCCACTATCATTACACCAGAAAGTCCTACCACAAACAGCACCAGCAGCAGATATAGAAGCTTTCTCGATGGATTCTTCAGAAATTATGCAACTAGTGTCATCTGTATATTGCGACAATACACCCTCATTTAATGTTAATGTTAGATCGTTGACATAGATCAAAAACAACGTGACGCATAATCAACATAACCTTTCTTTGTCATTGTGTTAAATATAAGATAAGCAAACAAAATGACAGACTGATGCACTACTTGACAACAAACGCAAATGCATCATGGGTAAAGGCCTAATTAGAAGATAGTTTTGATAAAATTAGAAACAAATATAGAACCAGCACGCTTCAATCTTTGTTGCTCGCACGTTACATGTCAAACTGTCACGGAGCAATAGAACATCGAGATAAAATATTAGTAAATATTTTTAAGCAAATTCCAATGCAAACATCAATAACGTAATACGCTTGTATGTATGTATGTATGTATGTATGTATGTAACTACATACATACATGTCGTTTACGCATTAAGTCATTCCTTTAATAAATAATATTACAACGTTAGGCGCTTTTCCTCTTCCTTTTTGGTAGAAAGCCACTCGCGTATCGTGTGTGTGTATGTGTGCTCGCTCAGTCGGTGACAGCGACATGACGAAACTCGAATTGAAATGTGCCTCGCCGCTTGCCTGCTCGTCGCCCGGTTTTGCTATCGTCATCCGAAATTACATACAACATACATACGTACACCGCCGTCATCCTGAACTGTTTGCATTCGCTTCAATGCAATATCCGTGCACACATGTATACACAGACGTTTCGTCTATATGAGTACACAAACATGTGGGCAACAATTTCGAACGACATGAATATTGGCTCTAATTAAATATTATAGCATTAAACGTTCGCTTAATGTTCGATATGTTTGCTCACTAACTTAAAAGCACGTTATGTATGTATGTACGTGCATGAATTAAATTCTCCATTGCCAACTAGGTTCGATGGTAGAACCACAGTATATACCTAAGCAGTAGTTTCACTTCGTGTCGGCACCTTTGATCTTATGGCTTTCACTTGTACTTTGCGCAGGGGACAGCGCAGGGGCGTTTTGGTGGCGTTTCTCGAAACTAATAATGACAGAGTCGGCACCAGGAGAAATACAGGACCTGATTAAGACAAAATCGCCTCATGAATTCATGAAAGAAATTATTTCAATCGCGAAATGTTGCCCTCAGATTTGGTCCTCATTTTGTCAGTTGATAGTAGGGACCCCTTGGAGTACTTTTGTAAGATATTAGCCATAGATGACCAGAATAATAATACCTACAAATAAAACTTTGATTGACACAGACTTTTGGTAATATTAATTAAAAAGCTACATAATATGTGAAAGTAAATATCAGTAATTAGTATCATGTAATTTACTTTCGTTGATTGCATTAGATAATAATCGAATAACTACTGGTTAAAGTAAACAATAACAGATTTTACAAATATTTCTTTTAAAGTAAATATTGGAAATGTAAAACATTGTATGTTCGTTAATTTCATTCATCATAGGATTATAACTGATTTATTACAATTTTTGTGGATGATATTTGTCTCACTTGATTCAAAAGTTGGAAATATACCAGAATAGGCAGTACTTTGTCGAAGTTATAGCTACTTGCTCTACGATAGCTCACAGATAAGTAACCCTATCCTTAATTTTACCCCACTTTTAAAAGAAATATTTATTTGCAATCAATTATAATCTTATAATCAACGCAATTAACGAACATGCAATCTTCTAAATTTCCCCATAGTTACTTTAAAAGAAATATTTGTAAAATCTGTTAATGTTTACTTTCACTGAATACATTAGTAGTTACTGGATTATTATCTAATGCAATCGACGAACATAAATTATATGAAACTAATTACTGCTATTTAAATAATAACACCAACAGTCTGTGTCAATCAAAGTTTATAATAAATAATAATAGCATTACTTCAGCTGCTCATTGTATTTGTCTCATAACTATTTCGTGTAAATGTAAATCTTAAATAGTAGTTGCATAGTTAGTAATCTTAGTTTTTGAACAATCACAATTTTCGAAAGTATTCCGTTGCTTAATGATGGGCAATTATCTTAAATGGGAGATGAAAGGTTATGATAGTTGCTGTGTATATTTTGCTGTGAAAGAAAACAATACATACTTTAAACAAAAAAATTATTGCTTATGTTTTACAAACAATACATTAAGGCAAATAATAAAACTCATCCTCAGATATAGTTGATGGTTCCTGATTCGTAGCATCCTCTTCCTTCAAAATGTTGTATTTTTCTCTGTAATACCCTAATCTCAGACCTTAAGCGAGCTTTTCTCGGACTGGTAGCACATAGAATTTGGGTTGTCTGTACACTTGCAGTAGCTGTAAATAATCAAAAAAGAAGCTATGTGTGAATATACATCTACACAGTTTTAAATTAACTTGGAACTAACCTGTGAGACTTTGGAAATCCTGGCTTGTCGATGGCTGCGCAACATCTACAGCCTCATCTGGACTTTCTTCGAACGCTGTCATGTTGGAATTTTCTACAAATGATTTATATTGTTGTTATAAAATATCCAACCAATAGGTAACGAATAAGTGTAATTTAACAATTACCTGCTAGAAATAAAGTTGAAATCGCATCTTTTTCGATTCTATTCCTGTACATACTCTTGAAATAGCAGACGTCGAAATGTATGTCGCATACTCTGGTTGCCCGCCGCAAAACTTCTTGTCCTCCAATTTGTGCAATCCATTTATTACGACTGGAAAATTTTTACATTTACATATTTATAATTTTTGTAAGTGATAATATTTGCAACTATGTATAGAATAAACATGCGTCCTATGAAACAAGATGAATTTAAATGAAAGATATATTTATACTTACATTACTTCGTCTTCAGGCAATTGAAAAAGATGGATATCTTTATTGCCTTCCTTATACGTTTTATAATACGCGAGGAATATTCTGTGCACAACACAACGTGAAACCACAATTGCTAATAACAGAATGGACAGAATTGTTTGTTAGATTTTTGTTTATAAACACGCGAACGTCACGTAATCCTTTTAGTTCCACTTTCACCCGCCTATGCGACACTGCGTTGTCCCCGACGCGAGTTACATTTGAAAGCCATGAATTTGAGGGAGTGAAACTACTGCTTAGGTATATACTGTGGTAGAACTCTCTTAATTATATTCAAATATTTATCAATTTATATCAGAATGAACTGTAATCTCGAAAAGCTCGCATCGAAAGAATTAAGAATTCTACTCCTTCGCTTGCTAGACAAAAGAAAACAACTAATATCTTCATTATCGCATCTCCGGCTGCACCAACGGCACATACAGAAGAGGAATCCCACATGCTACGCCAGTAATACTCCGGTTATAAAAACTTTTTTAGTATGAGTCCGCAGTAATCCGTAACGATCGTAACGCCGATAATGGGATAACTTCTCAGACGAACCACTCAACTTTAAGACCTGCGATGTAAGTGCAGTTTAAATTTCGTATATAAAGGGATTATGTAGAGCACATACACACATGGCCGAAAGATAACTCGTGCTTAGGGGGGCTTGGCTTACTGTCGGAGGTCTCATAAAAGGTAGTAAACGCTAGCGGCTACACTGTGCCAAACTGGTGGGGAACCTGTGGTGCGGCTAAAGTGCAATGGATGGCGTTCTACAATGGGAAAATGTTATCGTAAAGGATTCCAGAATACGTGCGACGATAAACAGGATTGTATCTGGCGTTAGAGATGATTTACTCGATGTTGAATTGTAACAAGAAGAAATTCCTCAACTTTATCACAATTTAGGAAATTACGCATTTTAATCGTGTAGCAGAGAATTTCGTGAAAATATTTATCAGGTTATTTCAACCGTGATTGTAGACACACAAGATATCGTCAAAGTTTCTGCATCATATGCGCAATCCGAGACCTTTTCCCAAATATTTGCTTAGTCTGAATTTAGAATAATAAATTCTACCTAATATGCAGGTATATACCGCCCAGAACTTATTCGTATTCGTACACGAACGTCCAAAGTTACAACTCAGCGCTCATTGTTCGCGGAGTTTACTTTAGTCCTTCCGAACATACGACGCTTACTACCATTCTGAAAGTATCTACATGTTAGGTTTTATACTGTAACAGATATGCGCATACATTCACCTATACAACAACGAATATATTGCACAGTGTAAACTTCTGATCGTACATACATACGTAAGATGCATCCGAATTTAACCCGGGTACTGTTTGTGTTGTCTCTATACCGTTATTTCTTCCTGTTATACCTTCTTTGCGCTATCTATTTTTAGGTTACACAATCGTATATTTCAATATTTTATTCGTACAGTTTTCACGATACAATATTATACCCGAATGGGGTAAACACTGTTGGAGTACTAAGGAAGATAGACGAAGTATATTCGGAATATTATTTACATACATACAACGAGCACGGAAAAACACAGGTATAATTTATTTTCCTTTCCATGTGACGTGTACCGTTAATGCCGCTTTATTTACGTACCTGCAGCAGCGTTCATATGTTTCATTTTGCGGCAAAATGTCGAGCGTACTTAAAAATGAAGTGTTTATATGTGTTTCGTGAAAAAATGTTAATGCTATCTTGAAAAAAGACATATTTGGAAAGGACGAGTGTGTATTTGTTTAAATTCTAAACAAAATCCGAAAAACTTATTATGAGTCACTAGAATCATTAATTTCAAAACAAAAAAAAACTTGGCCAATATCTGATGAACCTGAAGAAGAAAGAGATGCTCTTTCTTTTGGAGACTTTAAATTGAAATCAAGCCTTTAGAGACGCCAATCTGGGATGAGAAGACTCAACTTGTGGTTAGCGAATTAGATGTTCTTGATCTAACGGTCGAGAAGTTTGGAAATAGCTAGCTAAGGTTGCAATAAGACTATAATATGACGAGTTTTGTAGTCTTTACAAAGATATCTTCGACATACATACATTAGTGTGCATAAGTGATCACCTGTTTACCGTTTACGAGTCTTAATTTTTTTTCCGTTTATCCTGTTTTTACTCATTCGGTAAACGGTTTAGAATAACGATCCATCCGATTCAACTCTTCTAAACAGAAAAGCGACTACATGTTCTTTATATCTGGTTTAGCTTGACCAACATAAACTTGATCACAATTTTTACATACAATTTTGTAGATTCCAGACTTTGGTATCATTTCTACTTTGTCTTTGGGATCGATTAAAATTTTTTTTGTTGTGTTATTAGTTGTGTAACACATATTTAGGCTGTATTGTTGAAAAATTGTTATATCTATAATATAATGATCGATACACTAAAAAGAATTGTCAAATATAGGAAATGCAAAGTACGTGGATTTGGGGAAAATTAACCGGCGCCTATTGAGGCGAAATCTGTCACCAGATAATCCAAGCTTCGGTAAACGATTGTGACTGTTAATTTAACGATTTTTTGCTTTAATTACAAATAGTTCAGTGATAATTTCTTTTTTAAGTTATATCTGCAATACAATGACAAACATACAAAAAAAATTGTCAAAAATAGTAAATGCAAAATACGGGAATTCGGCGAAAATTAACCGGCGCCTGTTGGGGCGAAACCCGTCAACAGATAATCCAAGCTTCGGTAAACGATTGTGTACGTAAATTTAACTATTCTTTTTGTTTAATTGAAACTAATTCAGTGATAATTGCTTTTTTTAGTTATAACTGCAATACAATGACAAACATACTACAAAAAAAATGGTCAGAACAGTAAATGAAAAATACGGGGATTCGGCGAAAATTAACCGGCGCCTGTTGGGACGAAATTCGTCAATAGATAATCCAAGCTTCGGTAAATGATTGTGACCGTTAATTTAACGATTTTTTGGTTTAATTGGAACTAATTTAGTGATAATTGCTTGTTTAAGTTATAATTGCAATACAATGACAAACATACTAAAAAAATGGTCAAAAACACTAAATGAAAAATACGGGGATTCGGTGAAAATTAACCGGCGCCTCTTGGGGCGAAACCCGTCAACAGATAATCCAAGCTTCGGTAAACGATTGTGAATGTAAATTTAACTATTTTTTTTGTTTAGTTGAAACTAATTCAGTGATAATTGCTTTTTTAAGTTATAACTGCAATACAATGACAAACATACAAAAAAAATGGTCAAAAATAGTAAATGCAAAATACGGGGGTTCGGCGCAAATTAACCGGCGCCTGTTGGGGCGAAACCCGTCGACAGATAATCTAAGCTTCGGTAAACCATTGTGACTGTGACTTTAAATAAATTACTTAAAAAAATAGTTAAGTGATAATTGCTTTTTTAAGTTATATCTGCAATACAATGACAAGCATACTAAAAAAAAAATGGTCAAAAACACGAAAATGACAGATACGGAGATTCGGCGAACATTAACCGGCGCCTATTAGGGCGAAACCCGTCAACAGATAATCCAAGCTTCGGTAAACGATTGTGAGTGTTAATTTAACGATTTTTTGCTTTAATTAAAAATAGTTCAGTGATAATTGCTTTTTTAAGTTATAACTGCAATACAATGACAAACATAAAAAAAAAAAATGGTCACAAACAGTAACTGAAAAATACGGGGATTCGGCGAAAATTAACCGACGCCTGTTGGGGCAAAACCCGTCAACAGATAATCCAAGCTTCGGTAAACGATTGTGAACGTAAATTTAACTGTTTTTTTCCATGGTTGGAGATATTATTATTTTTTTACCTAATTAATTAATTAATTATTAATTAATTTAATTTACTAGTTTTTAATCTAAATTTAGTAATAATAAATGGATTAAGGAGATAATAAAAATAATTAGTATTTAATTATTTCTATATAAAGCAATATATTCAGTAGTGACTCGATAATCCGGACTAATTAAAACACGGCAGATTCGGATTATGGAAAATCCGGATTACTGCGACTGTTTTATTAATAGCTCAAAATGATAGAACAGTTCAGCATCTTCTTCGTTGCCATCTTTACTCATTTCAATAGTTTCTTCATCCTCCATCAAAACGAAGCTGTCACCAATGTTAAGCCAATTGCTGACTTCCGCTTCTGTTGGCTTATCGGTATGGCAAATGTCTTGCACCATTTCATAAACTGTTTGTAAGCCCTTTTTTTCTTTCTCCATTAGTTCCTTTATTTCGGCAAGTGGGAGTAAATCGTCATGGTTCCATTCTGTCATCAGTGTTAATTTATTCCAACATTTTTGCAAGACGCTGGATGATACTTCATTCCACGCATCACATAAAAAGTACACTGCATCTTTTAATTTAAGTGTTTTTAAGCATTGAACAATACCTTTATCTTCATTTCTTAAAATGTGGCCAAGCAAACTTCGTCTGTCAGACGAATTGCGTTTTGATCCATAAGTTGAATCAATGCTGTGCAGTTTGGCGGCAAAACAATTGTTTTAATTTGCCCGTCATCACTGATTAGACTTTGTTCTGTGTCATCACTTGGAACATTGTCTACTAGTAATACAGCTTTAGGCGGCAAATTGTTATCCTTTGCAAATTTTCTAACCTGCCTAACAAACGAACTGTGGAACCATTCTTTGAAAATCTTCATCGTCATCCAAGCATTCCTCGTAGGCTTGTATTCAACCGGTAACTCCTGATTTAAAAACGCTGGTGGCTTTTTGGCTTTCCCAATAACAAGAATTTGCATTTTATTGGAACGATCAGCATTGGAGCAGAGTAAAAAAGTTAGTCTTTCTTTACTCGTTTTACGGCCTGGCCATTGCCTCCTTGAAATGAACAACAGTTTTATCTGGGAGTCAACTGCAGTTGAATCATGCAGTTGAATCATTAGTCGACTTTTTGCCACAAATTTCTGAGTCCATACCCTTTTTTTTTAATTTAAAATCCAACCTCTGCTGGCATTAAATTCTCATTCTCGTAACATTGGGAAAATAATCGTTTTGCTTTACAAGACAAAATTTTGTACGATATCGGTGTGTGTCTGCTTCTTTGCTTCAGAAACCATACATAAAGCATCTTCTCCATTCCGGGATATTCAGATTTCTTTAGCGTTTTTCTATTTGCCGGTCCAGAATCGAATTTTGATATGAATATGAGAAAAGAAAATATTATCCCTAATTCTAGAGTAGCAAAATAAGTTCATTTTTCTTAATATCCGAAATTGTCGATGTGCTTACCCCATATTTTAAAGCCAACTGCTTATTTGAAACACTCTTTCGTATAGCTGCTCTAATATTTCGTTTTTGGTACCCAGTGTTATGTGATATGTCGTCGTTTTACCGGAGTCATAATTGGCCATAATAATGTAAGTGTGACCACGACACCAACGCTGTTTAAATCGAACTAACAGTCCGCCGACCGCCTTCGTATATGTTATTCAGGCGTGTTCTAACGCAATTGAAAACTATGACATAATACATAAAGCATAACGGTGATTTCGTCTTGAAATATTTAATTTTATGCATCCGGATTATCGAGTGTACAAATATTCGAACTACTGAGTACGCAACGCAATAAAAATTACGTCCTGTCTACCAAGGAATTCGGATTAACAGAGATCCGGATTATCAAGTCACTACTGTATATAGTGTTATCACTATACTATGCATTGAACTGAAATACGCATGCTAGTATGCGGCAACAATTGTGTGCCTATCTAATTAAGACTGAGCAAGCTATTTTTGCCAATACAATCGTAGAGCGCTAGGTATCGACAGCTCGCAGTCGTTCACACGGTATATAAAATTAGTTTAAAGAAAACAGATTACATCGAGATCCACTCAATTATCAACAGAAAATTGTATTACACAGAGGTTTTCTCAGCAGCTTATTATTGTACTGATTGTACAAAATTAAGAACCAGAGTCTTTTAACCAAATTAGCAGCAGGCACCGTTCTAAAAATAGGTATTAAGTAAGGTTTGCGTTTAAATTAGTAAGCATGAACTTCATTATTGCGACTGGTTAACTCAGGCATGTATACGTACCTGCGCACATATTACAGTTAGCTCAGAGCTAATCCAAATTAGCATGCATATATTGCATCAGCATATTATGCTGTGTATAACACGAGGGCTTACGCTTAAACACGATTAATAGTCTGAAAACTTCTTTAATTTAGGCAAGAAGTTGAAATTACGTTAATAACGTCGTATGTATGTATATAATAGTGGTTCCTGTAAGATTGCCAAGAATTTCTTTCGTTATTATTAAAGATAATTCTTAGTTTATAGCATGCAACAATGCTAGAAACCATCTAGCACATCTTATCACCGTTAATAGCGGGATAAATTTAATTTTCTCTTCGGATACGTTTGCAAAGAGATACAAAACGTTCACGGACGAATTACACCATCTCCGACCATATTTTCTGAATAATTAAGTTAGAACATGAAGAGTCGGGATCCCATGTTTTCCAATTACGCGCGAGAGCCGAGCTCAGATTTTTTTTGCGGGCTTATTTTTACCCTTCCGTGTGGATGTGCTGCAGGATCTTCGCTGCGGCTCGCTGTAAGTGGT
Organism: Popillia japonica; assembly: GCA_004785975.1. NCBI lineage: Eukaryota > Metazoa > Arthropoda > Insecta > Coleoptera > Scarabaeidae > Popillia > Popillia japonica. The sequence continues at coordinate 13,141 of ML219575.1, read as the reverse complement.
CCACTCCTCGCCGCTAGTAAATTTCATATCCGTCTAACGAGTACCTATACAGCCGCCCGCCTGTATGCATACTCCTTCTTGTTTCGCGAAAACCCTTTACGGATACTCGTAATTATTTGCGAGAAGAACCGGACTATGGGGTACTTAATAATGTGTAGCGAGAAGCTGGGACGCAGGTTAAAAAAAAATGACGTAGATTGAAGTGATGGTAGGTACGGCAATGTACATACCTAGGATGCTGTTACTTTATTGAATTTCGCTAGTGCTGTTAGTTTTAATTAGTAGCAAAACTAATCCGAATGGATATGAGTTTCCCGTATTCTGTTGCAGGTTTGGATCACTGAAATTTAATTTTTTTTCAGTGGATTTTTTGTACAAATTCTGGTATTTTTTATTTAAAAATGTAGCTTTAATTTGTAGCAAAATCTATAATAAATTCACTCAACTATTCCTATTTGGCTGATGTCAATTGCATTGCAATGTTTTTTGTTAAAGAATCGCGAATGCGTTGGATAATCTAGCAATGATAGAACAATAATAAACGGATTGGCATAGTTTTTGTTTCGTATTACAAAGGGAATAAATGAGGTTAGTAATATCCTATCCTGTTCGAATTGCATCAAGCTATTTACGCTGCTTCGCACGTAATATGATTTGCAAACGAAATGTTGAAAATAATATCGCGCATGTCGGCGGAAGGACTGTCTGACGTATGTCATGTATAGAATCGTAGCTGAAATATTCCCGATAAAAAGCAGTAAAAATCTGCGCACATGTATGTACGTATTCATATCTTATTTTGTCGCATGATTGCGCTGATATTGCTGCAATTAATGAGAATATAAAGACTGTACAGAGTGACCAAATTTCGGGTACAGATCAAACTGATTTAGGGAGGGGGGAGGGGAAGCACTAAGGGCCCGTGCACAGAGCATTTGCAGAGATTTCGATAAGGTTTTAGGGGCGGCGAATGCCGCGAAATTGTTTTGTGTTCCATGCCAACTTTTTGGAGGAGTTTCGAAGTTAGGAAAAGAAGGTTTCGACGATTGGAAACATGGAAACTAGTGCCTGAAAGGCCACGAAAATTCGTCAGATCACAAGTCGTGTATATTGGCCATGAAGAGAAGAATGGCCACAGCTGGAAGAGTGGACACTAAACTAGTCACACAACTTGAAGACGAAAAAACCTACTAGAAAGATGTTTTGAAAAGGATTGTTGCTGTGGTTAAATGTTTAGCGGCCGCAGGTTTGCCTTAACGGGGACATTACGAAAAACTTGGTTCTTCACACAACTGCGGAAACTTTATTATGTGCATTGAATTGGTGGCGCAGTTTGATCCTTTTTTAGCAGCACACTTGTCAAAGTATGGAAACCCAGGTCAAGGGCATACATCATATCTGTCACCCACCACTTACGAGGAATTTCTCAGCATAATGGCCCGTAGAGTAACTGATAAAATTATTAATGAAATCAAGTCAGCTAAATACTTTGCACTGATTATTGACTCATCACCTGACCTTTCTCATATTGATCAGTTGTCTGTGGTACTGAAGTATGTTCCAGAAAAGGGCATACCAGTTGAAAGATTCTTGTGTTTTTCCTCAACGTTGGATATAAGGCGGAAAATCTAGCAGCATCTAGCTCCAAATTGGCGATTTCTTCTTCAATATTAGTTTTCAATACTTGCAAGATTCGTGGTTTGTTCTGGTGAGCGCCAGATTTTCACAAACTCCATTAGATTTGGCGATCGAAAGGCCAGTTTAAATCACCAATGACCGAGATCCTATGCAGAAGCTTGAGGCAATTGCGTCATCTGTAGTGGACCTAGATTACATGAGATGCTCATCCAAACACTTAATTATGGTGCCCATAGAATACGACGACGAGGAAAATGACGACGAAACTCACGCTGCGTTGGAACAAATTTGTCAAAACTAACATCATAAACGCCAAAGCATAATGACATTTAGCGCCATCTGCAAAAATGGCAGCCAATCTGAATTCTGACATTACTTTTGCGCCATTTTATATATTCAAAGTAATTGCCATTTACAATAATGAACTTGACCATTCTTTCCTTCCATAGTTAGAAGGATGTCCTATAATTTTAATTTTGCAAACAATGCTGATTTTTGGTGCTGCCACCAAACCTGTACGTCTAAAAAATACTGCGTACATAACTTTTTTTATTGTTTTTTTCACCATGGTAGGGGTTTCCTCATCTTCATTTATCCAGACTCAGGCTTTCCTGGCGGGTGGGAACATCAGAAAACGGTATGTACGTTTCATCACCAGTTACAATTTTAGAACTAATTTGATGACCACCACCATTCAACATATGTATCTAAAGTTTGTTGGCAAATTCTAGCACTTCCTACTTTTTGTGAATCTGTCAGATGATGGGGTACAAACTGAGTTACAATCTTTTTCAAATGATGCAAATAATCGTGCAATATTGATCTCTTTTGCGGAGATCCAATTTTTAAATTGGACTCTATCATTGCATAGGTAACGCGACTGTCTTCTTCCACTATCTTTTTCACCGCAGCAACGTTTTCAGCAATTAAAGGAGAACCAGCTCTTTCTCTATGTATCACCGACTTGCAACCTCGTTCAAATTCTTTATACCATCCATAAGCAATAGCCAATGATGGTGCGAGATCCCCTAATGCTAATTTTAAACTTTCCAGACCAAAAATGATTACATAGGCTGGGTAGCTGAGACGTAGTAGAAGACGTAGAAGAATAAGCTTGAGCACTTTTCTAATTTTTCCAATTGATTGTTTGGCATATTGACTTCAATCGATCAGCACCTTTCAGTAATGAAGCACTCCTCAGTTGGAGCGTCTAGAATGACCATGTCTGGTGGGTTTGCGGAGATTCGGGCCGTGGGAAAAAAAGTCCCAGAATATTTATGCTGTACCGTTAGATGAGACAGTTAGCATATCATTAATTCTGAAGTGTACGGCCGTCACCTGGATAAACTGAATGATTCACTTGAGCAGAAACTGTCCTTTCCTGCTTTTAATCTCATCGTAATTAGTCTTTACAAAAAATTTTAGACGGTAAAACTTTTACTTCAAATGAGGACATCAAAAATCGCCGATCTAACAGTTTTTTGCCAGCAAACAAAAAAATGTTATGAGCTTGTAATCATGCCCACTATTGCCAGAGAGATCCCAAAAGGTATTAGCTTGAATGGGCACCACATTAGTAGCTACTACTTGTATTTTATTGGCGTCAACAGTATTGTGGCATTTTTTATTATTGTTTAAAAATTTGCAGAAATAATTTAAACTTAGTATTTACTTAATGTATTCCATGTAAGTAAATATGGAGATTTGTGCCCAATAGAGCCCTTAATTTGTGCATATCTATGCGTATTTATGCACAATAGTATTCCTTGTTACACAGTTGAAAACTCCTTATACTCGGTCAACTTGCAAATGTTACCATTTTCGGGAAATTCTCTCGACTAAATGCAATTGCGACTACAGTTTGCATCAACAGTACACTGGAAAGGGTGCTAAAAATAACTAAATATTAACGATCTTATGTATTACCAGACTGTACAGTAAATTTATGCGTTTAAATTATTAATTAATCAGTGGGCGGCCTTAATATTGTGACCAGACACAATATTAGCCATGTTTTTAATACACTACACCTATTTTTTTTTACGAAAACTGTCGATTTGATTTCTTAGGGTGCCAATCTGACGGAATCCATCTCTGCAGAAATCGTATAATTCTAAGGCGTCCTAGTTTATATCGTTAATTTTCGTGTCCGTACAGCTAAGCGTTCATAGCGGTGTGGACTGGATACACGCCCCCGGTCGCTGGTGTTCGATTCCTACCGGTGGATTTTATTGTGGACAATATTAACAATTATATTTCATGAGATCAAATCATTTGCTAATTTGTTGAACCGGACGACAAGTTCAAAACACATATTCTAAATAGTCTTATTATCTAGATAGTTTCTTCCACTTGTTAGGTCAATGATAACACTTGTAATTCGAACAAAAGTCAAATTTATTCCAAAACCTTTACAATATATATCATCTGGTTTTCGTAACAACTTCTTCATTGACATTTATGTCAATTTTATTCCACTGACACAATTTGAGTTTTGTTCGAATTGCAAGTGTTATCATTGACCTAACAAGTGGAAAAAACTATCTAGATAATAAGATAAGTTAAAAATACATACAGATCGTTGCATCGCAAGTGCCGTCAAACGCTCGCTCCGATTGACGTGTTACTTCGTTGAGCACGTCTTAGCGTTGTAGTATGTATGTAGTACATACGTGCATAGCTGCGCCGGTGGTATGAATTATACGTAATGTAGGTAGACTCATATGATAAAATTTTCTTTAACGTGCACAATGTGCCCGCTGTTTTTATCCTCTTAAAAACTAAATATGTAGTTATAACAAGAATAGCAAACTTGTGCACAGAATATGTATTGTAAGAAGATGTTTATGACGAATGAAAAATGTAAAATATTAAAGCTATGTGGAGAATAGTAATACTATGTATTATTACAACAATTCACAGTAAAATAATGAAATTTAAATTCTGTAATTAGTAGCTAAATGAAAAATGAATATTCTCATATTTGCAGGAATAAACGTTAAAAAAATATGCATATGTTACAACAGAAGGAATCTATTATTAGTCATAAATTATTATTTTATAAGTTAACATAAAACCGACCACTTTTCTAATGCATTAAATGCTCGAAACGTCTTCCGGTCGCCTCAAAGCAATGCTAAACGATCGTAGAAGCCTTGTTGCGCATTCTGTAAAATTGCTGGAGGAATGTCATCAAAAGTGTTAATAATTTTTTGTTGCAATTCTGCCAAATTGTTTGGTCTATCGTTTTCAAATGTATAGATCTTAGTTTCATGTATCCCCATAAGAAAAAGTCATTAGGGGAGAGATCTGGTGATCTAGGCCAGCGAATAGTTCCCCAGGTACTTAGAACACGGTTTGGAAATACATTATGAAGATATTCCCGTACAACTCTACTATTATGAGCGGGACACCTATCCTGTTGAAACCATATGTTATCCAAGTTGAGCGCCAATTCGTGGAGGCGTGGGATAATTCGATTCTGGAGCAAGTTAAGATACTTCTCGCCTGTTAAATTGCCATCTATAAAAAATGGTCCAATTTTATGCTCTCCAAGTAATCCCGCCCAAACGTTTAATTTTTGGGGATACTGAGTTCTAGCATTGTATGTTAGCTGCGGGTTTTCTCTTGCCCAGTGTCGAGGTACAGCGGGATTATGTCTTCCATGCAACGGGAAAGTACTTTCGTCCGTAAATAATATATTTGCAATAAAATTTGCGTTTTGATTGCAAATATGCATCATATTTTCGCAAAATTCCATTCTCTGTTCTTCATCTTCGGGAAATATTTCATTTGTTTTCTGTAATCTGTAGGCATGGTATTTATTCTTCTTTAAAACACGGCATACTGTGCTTTTAGAAATATCCAGCTGCTCACTAAAGAGATGCCCAATGAAGATATTTTCGGGTTCTGTTCGACACTGGCACAAATTTCTTTCGTCTTGGCGAACAAATGGCTGCCTATTACGTTTGTGCTTGTTCGGCATAATACAGCCCAATCTTTCAAAATTATTTATTATTCGCTGAATTGTTTTTAGAGCGGGCCGTGATTGATAATTCTCATAAAAGCGCTCTATTGTTTGCCTTAAGGGCATTTCCTGATGATACCACTTAATAATTTGTTTTCTTTGAACTAAATTATAAACATCCATTATTTTTATAACATATAAATACCAAACTAACAAACTAAATAAATACTTATGTATGTATCTTACACTAAACTCTGCAGAAAACCTAATAGAAACGACGACAAAACACTAACTAAACGAATATGTTTAGCAAAAATGCTTGAAGAATGAGACAATTAACAGATTAGGATATAATAAGAAAATGCAAATGAAAAGAATATTGTTTCAACAAATATAATAAAAAAATGAAAATGTAATAAAATATCGTAAAGCGCTAGAACATATGAGACAACTATCTTCTACAATGCCTAACTGGAGACTGCAAATATCCAAATATTCATCCGTATTCTCTGCAACATGTATCGGCGCCGGCGCGGCATATGGACTTAACTAAGACATACCGATCAACTATCGATCTAATATTTTGACGGCACTTGCGATGCAACGATCTGTATATTCTAAATAGTATAACTGATTGTAAACGTTGCAACATTTTAGATTATTAGGAAACTTGAGCCTATTTCTGCAGTTATACAAGTTGTCTCTCTAGAGAAAGATTTTGCTTATATAACCCAAGACAATTAGGTGTTTAAGAGGCTTCATCATGCCTTACTGGCACCACTCTCTGAATCTTGAAGCTGATTACTTACTGATTACGAACTTTGGTAAATATGCATACGCATTCTGTTTATTAGTGGAGTGTAACGGTCATTTTATTTTGATCAAAGCTATATACGAAGTGATCATGTGCTTGTGCGTAATTTTTGCAAATTTCGTATTTTTACAATAGTCGTTTGGATTCTATTCACAAGTAAATTATTTTAATGTTTTAAAAGAATTTGTTTGTCTTTGTGTCGCATTTTGATTCGCCTTTTCTTTTATTCAGCAATACTGTAATCGTACGACATAGATTATACATGCAATATCAATTCAGTAATTTAGATCATAGCATTGAAAGTGAACTTCATTATTTAGCATTTATTCATCCCAAGCTATTTGTTACGTATTTAGTAGTATTTATTACAACTTGTTATTTTATGACCTTATCGATTTAGTAGAAACATCTTTTGTACTAAGCGTTTGTGCTAACTACCTTTTTACATTTTCCGTTTACAATGCAAAAATATTTAGAGTTTCCTGAGGAGCTCGATTTTATCTGTACAGGACCGAACTCAGTTCTCTTAAATGGAACACCCTATATATTTTTATAGTTTTGATATGTACATCGAATTTTAAGTCAATGTTGTTAAGACTTTTACCTGCAAAAGTTAACTCGTTTAGGAGAAAAAACAAGTTTTTTAAAAATTCCCACCGAAATTACTGTTCATTCAAAAAATCGTATCTATTCCGTTCTTGACTAAATATTGACCAAATTTGAGATTATCATAACCGAGAAAGTGTTTTAATTTTTGGTATGTTGATTTTTAACGAAACTTCTTGTAAAAGGACTTTATTGATATTCCTTTGGCAACCACAGAAAAAAATGGAAAAAATGATTTTTTATAACAGAACCCCCTGTATATTTTATCCGGAATGAACTCCTTTAAAAATTTACTATGATCTTTGTTAAACATGTCATATCCAGTTGTATTATAATTTTTTTTATATGAAATATTATTATATTAGACATTTTTGCGTGCTGATCTCTGGCTACCGTTGCTGACGGCCACAGCAGACGCCCTTTTTTAATAGAAAACTTAGATCCCAGCCTCCGAATTACGACTAGCCGAACTTCCGCGGATTTTTGCTGGCCTTTCTTGCAAATTCAGAGCTCACAAGAGAATTAAGTAATAAGTCATTAAAAGCTGAACCTACACTGGTGGATCAAGATACTGTTAGGCAAGAGATTCGTTAAGCTCTATTACGCCAATTACTTGACTGGTTCGCCAAATAAAGACTACCTATTTGTTCTATCTCAATCTTCAATTTTCAGCTAACGTTAGCATAAAGTTGGTAACACTAAAATGTGCAAAAACATTTGATGAAGACACAGAGGTAGAGACAAGTCGATGCCAGTTGCAGTGTCGGTTTTGCAACAACAAAATTCTCTGCGTCAACCGTAAATTGTGCTGCGTACACAATCTGTACAACCTATAATAACGCTAACTGTCAATAATTACTTAATTAACTAATACGTATTACATTGTTAACGGTTTTTCATTTCCCACCCGTACAAAAACCGATACAATTTGCATATAAACGAGTCTACCGGCCATAAATTCCCGCTACACGTAGATATTTATTTAAACTGGGAACAGGATTCTGAAATTGACGCCAAACGTGGAGGTATGCGAATCTGAATAAGTAATCGCCGGTCATAGATCAAGATAAGACTACCGAATTCTCTATTCCTATTTCTAACCCTCTTTTTCCTGACTAATCACTAGTAGTAGCCCCGGCCGGGCTAAGCACCCTCGGAAGGTAGCATACATTCGTTTCAGAGTCGGCGTGAAATAATTCGTGGCGTTTTGTCAATATCAACGCTGCTCGGGTAGAAGATAACGCTAAGATGTAATGAACGTTTAAGGACAGTAGACTGCCGAAACAAGTGAAGCTCAAATCGGAAGAGAAATGGCGTCTGTCACTCGACGCGTATTTTATCTCTCCGGTTTTAAAGCCTGACGTAGTACCGTGTAAAAGAGGACGTCGGACTTTGGGTTGGCGGTAGTGGCGCTGGCGACGGCGGTGCCTGGCGGCGGTAGGAATTAATTAAATAAAAAAAATGGCTCTTCCTTTCCCTCGTGATGGCTTAATGCGATTCTAGCGTAGTGAATAAATGATACTTTGTCGTTCGTCTGATTCTCTTATATACGTTGTCTTTTCTCGTCGGCTGCGCTTCTTCGGCGTCGCGTACAATTTGGACGGCTCAAGATGTCGAATTTTATGAGCGTCTCCTCCTAGGATCGATTTCTACCAGGGAATAGTTTCTCGAGTTTGGATTGATTCTAAAAAATTAAGAACAGAATGCTTTAGATTCCCGCCATGATGCATCTCTCCTAACTACCGCATAATTAATGCCCCGACGATTCCCCATTTATAATTTTAACGGGGCGTGCATAATGGCCAGAAGAAATGGGGGCAATTTTAGCGTTTTGTTTCGTAGCCGGCCGGGTCTCCGATGACAAATGATAGTTTGACATAATGTATTCGGTATTCATTTATCACCGGGTAGTCGAGTGCTTTTGATCGGCCGACGGTAATATTCGAAAATTGATGCAGACCGCTACCGATGTTCATTTCACACAATAACTCAAACTTATCAATAACTGAAAGTGATACCGGGCGCATGAACACAATATATAGATATACGTGTTTTGATTCGGCCGAAATGGCCGGCGTTTATTCGCGCGAATAAACCGAAACTAATAAGCGTAAATAATGTAGAACAGTTAGGAACAGTTATTACGTAAAATATTTTTCAACGTTTCATATTAATGCAAAAAGCAATACACGCGAAATTTATCGGGCTATAAAATTGTTATGGACTGCATTGATATTATTCTGCATATAGTGGTGTTTACGGAAAACATATCAATATTCGCAATCTGCATGAAGGTCGTTGTTTAGATTGATGGTTGAAAGCAAGTAATGGTGCCATTGTGTGTAGACAAATCTCCCACTTCGTACAAAGCATATTTAGGGGATCATTTTTTAATTACCGTTTGTGTAAAGAAAACAGAAAAATTACCGGCTGTTTTAAAATAGGGGTTTGAGAGTATGTTTATGGACAGACATCATGTGTGAAATTATTGTATACAGTGTGTCCGTAAAGTATGGAATGAATTCGATATTTCCTAAAGCATAAGCCGTAAACCTGTATATAACACGTCGATGTTTAAGTTAAATGTTCTACATTATAAAACAAAAATTGATTACTCAAGGTCATCCACGTCAATATAATGACGTCATCGACATATTTTTTAGATACAACACCCTGTATTTGGTGACACTTTTAGATTATTATTAATGAACTGATTCCAAAAAAGGTAGATACTTGGAGTTTAGCGGACAGAATTTGAAAGATACACGGGAATAACTATTTCTTATCAATTGCAAAAAAGTAGGCGACTAATCTTATTTATCAATTTTATTGATAGCTAATGATAACAGATACATGAGTTTATGTTAGTAAATGTTGGACCTGTAGCCTTTGCTGTAGTTGACAGTAACCTAAACGATTACTAAATTCTTGTTGAACCTTGTTTATGGTTTCCGGAGAAATATTTTTTATTTTTGTTCGAATTCGCTCTTGAAGTTCTAATCTAATATCTGCTGGTTTCGTTTCATAAACAACATTCTTCAGATGGCTCCACATAAAAAAAATCCAAAGGTCTGGACCTCGCTAGCCATTCAATATGTCCACATCTACCAATCCACCTGTTCAGAAAAATTTCGTCTAAGTACCTTCGAACATTTACAACATAATGCGGAGATGCACCATCCTGTTGAAGCCATAAGTTTTCATCAAACCTTCCAGGATGAATCCTACTGCAGAATAAATTAACTAAAGTAGGTACAAGAAAGCCTCTTAAAAACTGAAGATATGTTGGCCCGTCTAAATTACCTTCGAAATAGTAAGGTCCGATGATTCTATTTTTTTACAATACCAGCCCATACATTTATCTTTTGCGGGTATTGTGTATTTGGGATTTTCTTTTGTCCAGTACCTACAATTCTGACGATTAAATCACACACTTCCAACTGAGTTCGCGATCTGCCTCCATGCCCAATCATCATAAGTATTGTAAATGCACACAATATTAAACGGTTAATTGCAAAAGGAATGTCAATAAAACGACATGTATGATATTCAGAGTAATCTGTATATTCCAAAACTTGAACAACGTACAGGGCGTTCCATTTAAAAAAGTTGTCGATTACATCATTTCTCACATATGGTTCACTCTATATATGTAATTATAGCGCTAAATTAAAGTAAATTGAAATCAAAAATCGACCTGTTTCGGGAAATTTCGTTAAAATTTTTTATTTCGCAAATAATGAATTTATTCGATACTTTACGGACACTGTATATTTTATTTCATATAAGACGAAAGTACTAGCAAAAGTCCAATTTGGCCAACTAGTACCCTTAATTGGACCACTAGTTTCTTAAATTGGACCAGTCATACAAAGAATGATAAAATAAGTATATAAACTCAAAAAACATAATCAACTCATAGCACAAATATCACAAAACCAAGTTTCATGTTCAGCCACACTCTGTTGATGCACTATTCCCACTTCTTTTATCTTCTCAGATTTTCTTACAACTATCGAATTCGTAGAATTTCTGCCCGAACTCAACTGCTTTTTTATGCTTTGTATTCCAGATCCAGATGGTTTTGCTCTCAAAGCTTCTAAATTATCTTGAAATGGCGAACTGCTCAATTTGACGGCTTCTTGGGTGCGGCTTTTCCGTATTGGTGCGTTTGCTTGCTTTTTGACCGGTAAAGGGGAAATGTCTTGTATTGAGACATCTACTGACGATGTTGAAGACCTTTTCCGCTGTTAATTTACTAGAGGCTGGTTGTCATCAGAAGAGGATTCTGACCCAGGTTGCCTCGGTGCTCCAGTTTCTTGTTGCCCATTTAAGACACGTGAAGCAGCTCCGTCATTTTCCTTGAAAACGTTTGTATCGATGGGCCATACCCCTGTAGCACGGAAAGCATTGGTTGCATTTCGGACAGTTGCTGTGAGTCCATAGGCCTCCCCAATAAGGGCAGACACTTGAAACATGGAAACTCATCGTGCCACATTTGTTCTCAACCATTTTTCAATTGCTTGGCAGTAAAATTTTGAAAGGATCTGAAAAAACCAACATCCAACGGTTGAGCCAATAATTCCCAAGCGCTCCTTCGACAAACTGTTGATTGCGATGAGTGGAGAGTAAAACAGAAACTTCCAGGTTTCGAACCCAGATCTGGTACGCAGTAGCTTACGGATGCCTGGCAAAATTAATTGCCATTCCTTCAAAATAATTCTTTTAATGTCAGTTTGTGATGACATCTTGTCTTCGTATATTCTCGATTAAAATACGCCACAATTTTCAATTGGTGACAAGTCAGAGGATTGGGGAGGCCATTCCGGTAATGGTACCTAGTATTCTTTAAACCATCTCATAACTGCATGAGATCTAAGGCATGGCACATTATCTTGATTTTGGTAAAGGAAATATTGGCCTAACTCCCATTCGAAAAACTCCGTCTGCTGTCATACATCGCCATATCATAGTATTTGCTCCGCCAAATTTAACAGTATTCACTATACATTGTGGGTGACACTCTTCTCCCGTCTCCTCCCCACGGACTCACCACTAGGCGTGCTGAATAACTGCAAATAAAAAAAAACAATTTTTTGAATATTTTCCGGTTTTAACCGGGTAACTAACTGTAAGTTTAGGCATGCCAGTTTTTTACCACTATATTAGTTTCATCAGACCATACAACTTTTTGCCAATCGTCTTCTGTCCAATTTTTTAGCAAGATGTCAACACCATGCTGGTCTCGAAGGTCTGCAGAGTGTTGTTTCGAAGTTTTTCTCTATTTTCTACTCGATGTCAGTCTCTTTCTGCCAGTTTTATGTCGGTTGCTATACAATACTTTTGTAAGAATCGTTTTACGCTGTTTTGCACTTCCATCTTGGAACATTTCATTTGTTTTGCAATGTTCCTTTACGATATTTCCTGTATGTGTAGTAAATAAAACAATTTGGCCTAGAACTGCCATTTGCATATTCAGTACGTTCTCACTGTTTACGACCACCCAAAATAAGACGCTTTAATTGGAATTTTGATAATTGGTGGACTGTAACATATGGCCACGGCTGTATAGGGTGAAAGCTTGAGTAATGAAAAATATATGATATTAAGGCAATATACCACCGCCCATCAAACGGAAAAAGTACCAGCAGAGATATGGTTCAGGTTTCAGACAGTATTCACTGGACCAGAACCTGCTCTGGCAATAACTAAATCTGCAATACGTGGTGTGGTGGCCGAGTAGATTACAAAAACACACCAAGTACACAGAAACAAAATTGAAGAGCAGTTTTGCAGCAAACGAATGATGGGCCAACCGTCCTAGCATTCAACAGCAGATGTGCTGGCTCTTAAGGGAATACCTGCATAGTATTGGTATCTCTAGAGATGAATCAGTTTGCAGACTATCCAATGAGGAGGAGGAGACAGCCTAGTAAGTGTAAGGAGCAACAGAGAGTGATTGCTGGGACCAACTAACCTACCAACAGGTCTACCGGAAAAAGATTTGCTACAGAGGCTATTAAATCTAGTCAAAGGAAGTAACCTGTTTATGTAATGCAATAGAATATAGTCTGCAGTGTTAAGGGGATGATGTAATGAGCCGACTTTAATCCAAT
>SMLS01074718.1:0-20481 GCA_004785975.1 Popillia japonica | reverse complement strand
TTTTTCCTCTACTATGTTTTCCTTGTCTATTAGTGTAAAATCAAGGAACATTAATGAGAGACTCGCCGTTGGTACACATACAGATCTGCAGCGACAAAGCACCTGCTTTAAAATGATGATTACCACATTAATTACCGGAACGTTAAAGGTTTCACCACAACTACGCGGTGCCATCAGAAAAATGCTTTCTTCATACTTCACAATAATCCTTTTGCTTATGGATTTATAACAGTACAAGTAACTGACATTTTTGTCAGCGTCTGATAGCTAGAGTACCTCCATTGGAAGACGCTATTGATATGAACCCGTTAGCTGGGGGAGACATTACTTTAGAAACAGAGTGTACATCTTATCTGCTTAATAAATTATCATGTATTGATAACTGACGCCAATATGAATATATGCAGCTTTGGTGTGGATCATAACGAATGTTTTATGAAAATTTCACATATCGATTTCAGATTATAGAATAGTACATTTTCTTACATACATGGGCTACCGAGCTCTATTAGTAAGTGGCACTTTTACTAGTCAAATAAATAAAAATACATTGCAGATTACTATGTAAAACTAAGTAGATAACATTGCTAGTTGCTTTTCACCTTGAAACGGCGACACGGTAGTGTTTCTGACTCTGTACTGCAGATGTCGCAAGGTACACTATATTAGAATTTGTACTGCAGCATTATTTATTATTCGAAATAATTCAATTTATAAGATTATACTGTATATACCTATATGAATGATTTGATTCAATAATACTTATATTTTGTTATAGTGTTATGTTATTTTAGAGGAAAAAAGAAGTTATTTTAGAGGAAAAAAGAACTAATTATGAGAATGCGACTGTTTTTTTGAAATATGAAATGCAGTTCTCTATAAACACAACACACGACCTTAGTACAGGCAGTCTGATATGGAGTCTGTTGATACAAAGCCGCTAGTCGGTTCTATTCAATAATAATGTTGAGGAATGAATATTTGACACATTCATACATACATATCTTCGAATTTCTGGAATTTGTTTTGTAGAATTACGTCCAAATACACCCGGCAAATATTGAACTAAACAAACTAGTTGGTATGCAGTAGTTGCTTTTAAATTTTGAAAGAATAAATCTACAGTTAGTTTATTACAGAGTATGTTCTATAACTACGCTGCTCAATAAACACAATACATGTACATTTGAATTGAATTTGAAAATCAATTTATTCCAAAATCTGAACAAATTAGTTTGTTGTAAGAACACTTTTTTAGTAGAAGAAATTGACATTTTATTTGTCTCAAATAAATTCATTGATATATACAATTATGATGACAATCCTAATTATAAAACCTTTTATATTGTGCAAGGTCTATGAAACAGTATGTCAAAAAATCTTGGACAAAAGCTTTATTTAATAAAAGTCAGTTATAAATTATACCTAAATTCTCAATATATGTAAAATTGATTACACTTTTTTCTTACCATTTCACAAATTAATTCTTTTTCTAATTAATTTATTTTTTAATCTTAATACATGTTTTGAAAATCATAGTTAGGTCGTAATTTTTTAGAATTCTTAGAAGAAACATTATTTAAATATTGCATAGTTTGTCATATGCTGCATATCAATAGGTAAAATTGATTACTGTATTATCATAATAGTTTAAGTGACCAGCCTATTAAATTAGCACATACTGAATTTAAGATAGAGAATTTAAGCAAATGTAAATGATCAATATAGTAGTTATCCAGAAGAATTCTATGAAAAGTTAATAAAAGGTACAAATAAATAAAATCAACAACACAGGGTCTAAGTCACATAGCAAAATATATCACATCATTCTATGTTAGACTGCAAACACTCTAATAAAAGTCACATGATATGCCAAACTAGACTATTTTTAAGAAAATGCCTGTGTAATCATAGGTACTATATCACATTCCATATCCGTGGAACCTGCTGTGTCTAAGCGTTTTAAACAATTACGACTTTAATTCTGCAAATATTAAGATAAAAAAGAAAATAATTATAAAAAGTGTTTTATATATGAAAATATATAAATTAAAAAGAAAATAACGTGGTAAATTTTAGAACAGATATTGAAAATTTCAGTATTATTTAGTTTGTTCTGTCATGTTTTCCCAAGTCATCGAATAGAATTCTTAGAGCTTTAGAAAAAATACAAGGATAATAGGAACATTATTCTCATAAAATTACAATTCAAAAATATTTTACTTCGTTCGCGAAATTGTAAATAAAAGTCCTATACATCACTATTTTTCTTTGTCTTTAGATAATTTTGTTGGTAGGCATTGCTAGATATTTATTATAATTATTTGACACGAATTAAATGTCAATTTCTTCTACTGACAAAGTTGGTAACGGAAACTTAATCAATTGACTTTTAATCCAATAAAGTTTAACTTGTGCTAAAAGTGGAAACCATATCTGGAAAATACATAAATACCGAAAAATATATATATACATATATAAATATACTCTAATTATATATGTAAATACACATATATATGTATACAACGTTAGTAAAAAGTCCCGGAACGGTCGAATAACTTTGTTATTTGAAAATTATGATTTCTGAAATTTGGTATGGGGGTTAGTTAATATAAATGCATTTTATGCAATACAGTTTATATTTTTTGCACTTCCGGTTTAATCGGCAAGACGTCCAACTTTTTTTTTTAAACGAAACGCCGAAACACTTTTGAATGCAAAATAAAAAACTACGTTCAGGAAGTATTAAGATGTTTATTTTTATTCACAAGAAAACAGTTAAAAAATTAAAAAAGTGTCCTAATACAGAAAAAACAAGGTACCTTTGAAAAAAGTTGTTGTTTAGTGTTTGCATTCTTTTTACCGTCACATTTGACAATTTTAAAAGCGTTGCAGCTTTTGCATCGCTATAAATTTGCTTATTTTAGACATTGACACATCTGAAAATGGCAGTAAAACTTACTGAATCAGAACGAATTGAGATATTAATGATGCGTGGGTACGGTGATCGTCAACGTTCTTTTGAAGAGGTTCGTATTTTGTTTAATATTGTTTATTCGGATCGTCACATTAGTAAAAGTACGGTATGCCGAACAATTCAGAAGTTATAAGTCTTTCGTCAGGTGAAGGATTTACCTAGAAGGGGACGTTCATTAACAGCAACAGATGAAGAAACTAGTTTGAATGTGTTACTTACAGTGGAAGAAAATCATCACGTGACCACAACAGAATTAGGTTAAATTCATGAGATCTCTCAAAAACCTGCTCATAAGATTCTTAAATCAGCAAGAATGAAAGCCTATAAAATGTATCCCGCCCATGAGTTAACTGAAGATGATGCAGATCGTAGACTACATTTTTGCGAAACAATGACGGAATTGATCGAGGAGCAGCCTAATGTTTTAGATCACATCATTTTTTCCGATGAGGCAGGGTGTCTCAACGGCACTGTGAACAGACGTAATTCTCGCTACTGGTCAATTGAAAATTCGCATTGGATTGAAGAAGTCCATACACAGCGTCCTCAAGAGGTGAATGTCTGGGCTGGTCTTGTTGGAAGCAACATTATAGGACCATTTTTTATAAGAGGAAATTTAACTGGCAACATCTACTTAAATTTATTGCGAAATCATATTGTTCCAGCACTTGCGGCCCTCTTTCCAAATGCAAACATAGGTGATCACCCTAATGCACATTTTTGGTTTCAACAAGATGGAGCTCCCCCCCATTTTGCTCATAATGTCCGCGATTATTTGAATGAAATTTTTCCGGAACGTTGGATCGGACGTAGAGGAGCAATCGAATGGCCAGCACGTTCGCCAGATCCCTCGCCATTAGATTTTTTCTTTTGGGGTCACTTGAAATGTCAAGTGTACAAAAATCGTCCCCATAATCTTGAACAATTGGAAGAGAGAATAGTTGAAGAAGCCAATCGTATCACTCCGGAACAAATACAAAATTCAATAAGAAGTTTTACTGACCGTTTACATTTTTGTCAAATTGTAAATGGAGAGCATTTTGAACAATTATTGTAATCGCAACCTGAATAGACAGGTATCTTGATTTTTCTGTATTAGGACACTTTTTTAATTTTTTAACTGTTTTCTTGTGAATAAAAATAAACATCTTAATACTTCCTCAACGTATTTTTTTATTTTGCATTCAAAAGTGTTACAAAAATCTGGGCGTTGGACGTATTGCCGATTAAACCGGAAGTGAAAAAAATATAAACTGTATTGCATAAAATGCATTTATATTAACTATACCCCCATACCAAATTGTAGAAATCATAATTTTCAAATAACAAAGTTATTCCACCGTTCCGGGACTTTTTACTAACGCTGTATATATATTATTACAGTATTGTTGCGCAATAATAAATATAAACATTGGAAACGTGGAGTCTACAGACTAAAGTGCCATGAGTGCAGGTTACGTATGTACGTATATATGTATGTGTGTACATATATTGGGAGAAAACTGAACACCAAAATAAAAGAAGACAAAAACAAATATATTCAACATTCTATTGGGCATTAAAGTAAATATTCAGGACACATTAAACGATCTTATTCATATTTCTAGAGATTATCAAAATCAGAACTACTCGTGGAACATCTCAAGGTGGCGTTTGGTCACCTTGACGTGAAGTCTAGTAGTAGCTGAACTGCTTAACAAGCTGGCAGCTTCCGGCGTACATTGCATAAGATAAGGCGACGACATTGTTATAATAGCAAAAGCCAAGTATGAGGAATTTCTCTGTGACCTGATACAAACGAGCCTTAAAATTGCTAGTGAACAGTGTCGAACGGTGGGGCTGAGCATCAATTCAGCAAAAACTACAATCGCACCTTTCATTAGGAAGAGATCAATTTTAATCGTGAGAGTTATCTATCTGGATGCAATACTTATCGAATGCAAAACAGAAGTCAATAATTACGAATAAAGCTTTGAGTGGAATTTTCTTATACAGCTAAGTCACAAGGGAGAATAGAAAGGAGAACTATCCATCTACTCCCTAAGGGCAAATGCCATTAAATGGTCTACAGATGTTCCAGAACTGATAACAGAATAGGTGCAAGAATATTTGGGCCAGGAACCACGCACACAAAGTTACTGGGAATTTACCCTAGCGTCTTCCAAGCAGAGATCAATGCTATTGGAAGATGTGTACAATTGAATCTTGACAGGAACTATCGGAAGCAAAGTATTGCTTGCTTTTTCTGACAGCCAACCACTATATAATAAAGCAGCCATTATGGCGCTGAGTTTTAACAACATCAAATCGAAATTAGTGTGGGAATGTTTAGGAAAATTAAACAATCTAAATAGAGAATGCTATTATGTTAGCGACTAGGACACACTGCAATTAGTGGCAACGAGAACGCAAACAAAGAGTTACGTAATGTACAAGATATACCGACTGAGCCAATAAGTTTGAGGACAAGTTGAATTTCCCGCCTTGTTGTTTGTTATCTTGCGTTGGTCAAACTGACTGTAACGCTATTAAAAAATTAATTCCTGCTATTTTATAGCATTTTCATAGTCGGCTCGTGTTCGTAGATGTTTGGCGTTACTATATTTTCTGTTATCTTATTCGTTTTGTTAATTTATTCGTGTTTTTTAGATCTTATTAAAACGATTGCAACTGTTGTTTTCATAACAAGCAGTGAAGTTATCTTGATAGAAAGGTAAAAATTCAGAATAAAACGTCGAAGCTTATGTTTTACCTGTCATTTTTACATGTTGTAGAGAACATACCTCTGTCCGAAGAACAAAAGGCATTCATTTTGAAAGTCCATTATCGAGGTGGTATACGAAATGAGGATGGAACTTATATTCACTCGTCTTATTCACTTCGATCTTGTATTAAACAATTTGAAGAGAGAATGTTGCTAATGGAACAATACAGTTTTAGCAACGATTTTATGACAATAGATTAATTAATACAGGAATCTGGCATGCACGATCACCTGATTTGACACAATTAGATTACTTCTTGTTTGGATATTTAAAGAATAAGTTTTTTCAGAATCGGTTACAGTTTAGAAGAATTGCAAGAGGCTATTATTAGGAAAATAAGAAATATCGATGTTAATGTCTTGGTAGCCTTATGTGACAACATTTAAAGGCGTGTAAATTTGTATTTAGAAAGTGATGGTAGTCATTTTAAACATTTATTATAATTATAATAATAACGTTATACTTCTTGTATTATTGATTAAAAAAAAGATTTTGTTTATGTAAGAATAAAGACATTTTTTATTGAATGCATTGGCTTGCATTGCGAAAGGTTTATTGAAACGTCTATGAGTAAACCACAGGTTGGTTAATACATATAAAGAAAATAAAAGTTGGCGGGAAATTCAACTTGTCCTCATTCTTTTTAACTCACTCTGCACTTAAATTTTATTGTACTTTTTTAATATCGCTATTTATTACTAATATAGTATTAATTGTGCGGTAACTTGACTGAAGAAGGCGATTATTTCTTTGATCCAATCCGTACATAAATAGTAAGCACAAAAGAAACAGCATATCTTAATTCAAATAAATATTTAGTAAAACTCTTTTCTTCAGTTTTCAGTTAAATGGTTAATAAAACATCCAATCCTTAAGTCGCTTTCGGTGCCTGGAACACAACATGTCTGTTTATAATGGTTAGGAACTTAACTAATCTTTTTTGAAACAGCGCCTCTCTATTAATTATTGTTTTCTTTAAACTTAATTATTAATTAACTGATTTTCTTATGTTCTAGGAATAGTCTAGTTTATGTTATTAACAACATTATTACAAAGTTTAAAAAAATGTCTGTCTTTCGCTGGACCTAAGCACGTATATGCTTAGGCTATGTACTTACATAATTATATTGTTGCATAACGTTACCATGAATGTAATTTTTCTTTTACTGATTTTGTTTTGAGATTTTATTGTTTTATTTGCTAAAATAAAATCTGATGTGTCAATATGCAGACTCAAATAATAAGTAACGAGAAAATTGAAATGCGAAAACACAAAAACTGTCTAGTTAATTCTTCATAAAAGTAATGAGTCTCACCTTCATAAGTTCCAGAGATATTTATTTACGCATGATAGTAAGTTTATTAAAACGAATTTTATCTTCTTTCTGTTTTGCTAATACAATCTCTTTCTTGTTTGGCCAGCTATGAATAAAATCCATCACAAAATAATGGAATCTCAATCCATTGAAATGAGAATAAACAAAAAATGGATGGAATCTCGGTAAATTGGAATCCGTCGTATTGAAACGTGTCATAATTGAGCGGCAT
This sequence comes from Popillia japonica, assembly GCA_004785975.1. NCBI lineage: Eukaryota > Metazoa > Arthropoda > Insecta > Coleoptera > Scarabaeidae > Popillia > Popillia japonica. Next base: position 13,191 of record SMLS01074718.1, on the reverse strand, counting down.
CGTTATTGCTGAAATCCTGTTGCGTTGATATGCCCGGCAAAAAATCGAAAAATTGTAGCTGTCGATGATATCTACGTCGTATAATCTACAAATTTTGCAAAAAAGTAGCAACACGCAGCAGACACGTACCTACGTGTACTCATTGGTCTTTTCAGTGGATGATCAGACCAAGCTCGCATGTCACAAACGTTTGTGAGGGTGAGGCTCCTGTCGTGCGTCCATTACCGATATTGATTTCTGTCATCCGTTTCAAAGTGGTTTTTCCCCGATAGGTACATCGAACGTCGTCTATTACATGATACACGGGTATTTTTTTTCCGGTCTATCGCGCTTCTTTCTTCTTTCTACAACCTCTGACGGCTGCGGTATCACTTTGACCCTTCCGATCTTCACCGAAAAACACACGTCCAGTAACCGCAGCGTCTCAATTCCGGTCTCGTACTTAACGAAGTTAGTTTATATTGGATCATCCGTCAAATTATGACGCACAAGGCTGGCGATAAATTACGTGGAAAGCGGTAATTTCGAGATTATTGCCGATATGTATCGAAATAGTTGGTGGAGAAAATGGGAATCACATAATGGAAGGAGTGAGAAAAATGCAGTCACAAATCTTCTGCTGTCGGAAATGTAATTGAACATACCTAGTAAATCTTTGTTAACAAAAGGACAGCTACACTAAGAAAGTATATAAGTGGTAGGTACATAGATGGCCACTGATAGGGTAAGTAGTGTGAAATTTCTGTTACTAGGTTGTATCAAAGCTTGAATATGAACATGAGAGAATATGGGTAAGTAGTGTACAATTACTGTTACTAAGTTGTTTCAAAGCTTGAATATGAACATTAATGAATATGAAACAAGCTGTTTGGATAATTAAATTGCGATTGCTTTGGAATGGGAATCGCATTTAAAGTAGATATTTTTTGAAATACTGGAAACAAATCAAATAAATAGATAGGAATGACCACGTGGTAAATCACCGTGATTCATTAGTGAATATGTATCACAAATTTTTGTAACGGAAAAAAAGTGAAGTATTAAGGTGATACAACATTAGTGTTTTTCTATAACTTCCTAAGCAATCGATGTGTTTGTCAACACTAAAATACACCGTCTTCACAAAAATGCGGATAAACGCCAGGTAGAGCGATGCATGTTAAATTCTGAGGCGATAACCTCATTTCAAAAAAGGTGTATAATTGAGAAGTTCGTAAAATTTGCCAATGCGAGATCATTATGATGAAATTTGAAAGTGTAATTTTGCAAACTGCATAGATCTAACTAATCGATTACACCAATATTGTCAATTTTTTAACAGATTCTCACATCCACGAAATAACCAAGACATTCTGTTGCTTTTCCTATAGATAAGCCCTACACGTGCTAGAAACGTATTGTCCGACGTAAATGTATCATACTGGCTTTCCGTTTTAGGTTGGAACCCTTTATGATGCGACGTCTGTACATGGTATTGGTATTTTACAACTGCAAAGTACGGTACCAACAGCGAGGGTTATCAAGCAAAACATTCTGAAGGCTAGATCACTTCTTGCTGGGGATTTTAACATAAATGTGACTGCTAATAACAGAAATTCTCGTGACCTATTAAACACCTTACTTAGTTTTGGCTTAAAATATATAATTACTCAGCCTACGAGAATCCAAGGCTCGTCGGCGACCACAATTGATATTGTATTTACCAATGTGCACGACGTCACCACCAGCGTGCTCGCAGTAGGTCTATCTGACTACGAAGGGATACAATTCAACATTACGAACCAGCCACTTGAGCAGAATTGTATTAAATTGAGAAGTCTCACACAACAAAATTATGAGAATTTCAAAAACTGTATAAAATCGCAAAGATGGACTGACTCGACATCCATAAGAGATGTCAACATAAAACATGACTTATTCCTCACACAACTGATTGCATCATGTCAGAACAGCTTTCCCTATAAAACTAAATTAGTCAAAGGAATAAGCCCAGACAACAAACTAGAACTGAGAGAAATAAAGGAAACAATAATATTAATGCAGGAAGTATATAACCATTTAGGTGGTAGGATCTAAAAAAGATATTCAACAATTACAAAGAATTCTATCTATAAATTTTCGAAAATATGTATAAAAATTGGCTATATTACACTATTATTAAGTGCGAGCAAAGAGTTAATAAATCAAGAATAACAAATAATAGGTAGAGAGATAAACCAAGTCATAAAATAGCAAACCCCACAAAACCCCCTCTCAAAAATAAAATGGTTAAAAAATCAGGATCATGTAAAGAAGGTGTTAAACCAAATGCAAATGAGTAACATCCAGCTTAAAATCCAAAGAAATCTGAACTAATATGGTATCCAAATACAGATGATAATTATTGACTCAGATAACGGACCCTTGAACTTTGCCGCCATATTTGCGTATTTTAAATATTTCAGTACGCCAGTTTTGTGAGCTATTCAACCATACATATGGCAGCCAAGTTTTAAAATTTTAAAAAGTTGATATCGATTGTTGTATTAATTGGGCGGCTGAAAGTGTCGTTTATGTTGTTTCTGCTGTCAACATATTCAAAATTGAGACCTGAATTATAACGATGGATGTTCAAGGTAATCTAGTGGCCTTCTGTTATATTGGTTCCTCTCACTCCTGTGTATCCCGAGATCCGCAGTAGGGTTACCTTGTTTCTTTTGCCTAGGTCTTTTAGTTTGTCTAGACACTCCCAAACCATCTTCGAACTGATAATATTTAAATTCAGCGCCATGACGGTTGTTTGACTATCAGACATTATGATAATCTCTTGCTTTTAATAGCTTCTGTCAATGTTGCTTGGAAGATATTTGGTTACATTCCCAACGATTCGAAATACTTGGTTTTAGGCCCATATATCACTATTCATCATCATCACTATATATATCCCTCTCCCGAGGGCACCGGTGTACCATTTGATGGCGTTGCTATTACGATTACAGATGATGTATTTGTCCCATTCACTTTTGCTAAATCGTTTCACAAAACTGAATTTTTTGGTAAATTGTCCCGGGGCATGTACCACGTTTTCTCACTTTCAGAAGGCTGTGGCTGATACCTAACCAATCGTTACTTTTGGTGTAAGTAGATATGTAATAACACATGACATAAATAGATTTTAACAGAACAGCACGAACCGAAACATGTAATGTACCTTATCCCACTAGAATACACGGAATACTGTTTGATATATCAGTAACATCTAATACCCTCCTTTCTTTACTCCCCTTTGTTGTTTTGTGATCTAGTTTTATTTGTTTGTGATGACAATATATGTAATCAAGTGCTTTACGGTTAGTTTCTGCACAGAAATATGTATATTTTATTTTGGTTTTGCTAGAGAAATACTTCAATCTTCCAAGCCAAATGAATTGTTCTGCAAAATGCCCAATTATTTCCACGAACATCGTTGCTCTTGCTAATTAATTTCGATCGAGTCTATTGGTCTATACTGATGGCTGTCACACAGTATACTATTGTGCTTAGACTCCACTCACTTTTGAAAAAAATATTCAATTTTGCAGGCAAAATAGGACACCTATTCCCATTCTACCCGAGCAAACCGAATTAGAATTACAAATTACCCTGCTCTTTTCCCTATTGTTTCTCTCTCTTTCACTGGCGTCCATATTATGCGTTTCCCTTATTCCCCCTTCCGGTCCGCTTTTTTATTCGTCGACAGTTAGCGTTTCTCGACCGCTTTCAGATCAAGTTATCCGAAGCGTTTATTAAATGAACACTTTTGCACCTGGAATTTTTTTTCAGTTAGGGCATGCCAACATGAATATGCTGTGCTTTTTGTGTTTTCTTTTTCGCCTTTTTATATTATAGTACAGGCGGCGTAGGTGTGGAGCGTAATGGAAAAAACGAGCTATGAAAAATTCTAAAGCTGAATTTTACAGTGTGTACACGGGAGAACGAGTAATTCGAATTCTTGGAATCGACATACGAAATTTGGTCATAGTATGCGGGCGCGCGGATATAGAAATGAACGGTAGATTATAAATCAGTTATGGTATGGTAAAGTAGAATGCTGGTAATGAAATGAAAATTTATAGGGACTCGTATGAATATATTTAGTTTGATGGATATTAAATTCAAAGAACGTAAGAGCTATAAATTAAGGATAAGTATGGCGCCTTACATTTTACTGAACAGCGGTCTTATAATAATTCAATTTTTGTCCAATACACCCTTATGAAAATCTAATTGTGTTACTTATATTAATCTTAGTAAAATTTTGTATTTATTGAATTCTATAATATATTCACTACTATGCATCAAATTTGTTTTCAATTAATACCACGAGAATCAATTTTTAACATTATATGTAGTGGATTTCGAATCTGTGAGTAAAAGGGTTTGCCGTTTGGGATTGAGAGCAAAGTATAGGAAAATAACTCTATTGAATGTATGTACATACATGCTTCTACCAAAGATAAGCATACGAAGGTTAGAAGCCAGTGGCGGCTCGTGGTCAATTATACTGGGAGGTCAAAAATAAATTTAAAAAATAGGCATACTTAAAAAATATAAATATTTTACCTTTAAATTTCGCTTTAAATAGTCTTAAACTGGAGGTCCATTCTTCGTTCTTTAGCAGTGGAAAAGTGTTGAATAACACATTCGTTAAAATCGCATATATTTGTTTTTAAAGTAAATAATCGACGTTAAATGTCTTTATGCGCGAAAGTATGCATAAAGGTTGACAATAATTACCAAACAGTATATATGCTCTTATTTTATTACAATAACGTATTACATTGAGATAAGAACAAATTCACTGACGAAAAAAAATGCAGATATTACTTTGCTTATTATTTTCTTTCTAAATGTACACTAAACTAAATCGAATTAAAAGAAAAGTAATATACCTAAACTCAAACGAAAAAAAATCTAATGAAAATCTGGTAGGTAGATTCAATAAAGATCACAAACAAATCGCTATAAACACACTCGCACTTTCGACAAACTTTGCTAAAAGAAGGTTGTTAAAACAAGGTTAAAACACATGTTTACTCTTATAAATTATAAACAGAGGAACTACAGGTAAATCCGAAAACTACTTTTCCAACTACGCACTTGTGCTGTCATCTAACATTTCATCGGAAATTAACCTAAATTCGATTTCAAATAGTGGGCTTATGACCCAAACTAGATTATATACTTCGTACGTTCGGGTCGGTTCGGGCGCTGGGAGTTCTTCGGATATTTCCGCGTAGCTTTAATACGACGAGGTCAATTCGCACCGCCAGCCCAATGTTCAGGAGGTTGGAATACGAGGAACGGCCGATAAATTTTAAGTTTTTAAGTTAAGTATATTTGCGACTTTTGCGAGGAAATTACCTATTTTAATAAAACACGTAATAATTAATATTTCTTTATATATTGTCAAAATTTTTGGGAGGTCATTGACCAAATGACCCTATGGACAAGCCGCCACTGTTAGAAGCGAGTTTTACGTGGAGCTGGAACAAGTATTAATAAAAGTACACAAATTTGACATCTAGTTGGTCTTAGCGGTTGAAATGCTAAAATAGGAAGAGAAGACGAGCACAGGAAAGAACGTATCGGGATGTAACAGTAAACATATGATTTCAAGTGAAAATAGGAAAACGGTAATACAATTTGAATGAGAAAATAACTTGGAAATAATAACCATCAACTTTAATCAACCATTAACTTTAGACGCAATTGAACATAAACATCAAAGATGCATACAGACACATGAAGTTATAGGGATGCGGACGCGGATTCAGACCATTTTTTAGTAGTTGTCAAATTGATGCAAGATGTGCCAAAAATACCAAAACAAGAACTATCAAGGTGACAGAATATAATGCAGAAGAAATGAAGGATAATATAACATCAGCTAAAACATAATCACAAACAGATAGCAAGTTAACTAAGATAACAGAAACAAGTACCATTGAGGAGGAATGGAGACAAATAGAAATACAGGTGAAAGATACATTGGAAATATGGATCGGAGAAAAAGCCAAAGGAATAGAAAAGAATTGGTTTAATGAGGAATGTAGAACAGTATTTCAAATAAGAAATGCGGCTAGAACAAACTTGTTAAGAGAAAATGCGGAAGTAAGTGGGCGAGAATATCAAGAGGCGAGGAAGAGAGAAAAGCAGATATGAAGTAATAAAAGTGCCTAGAACCAACATTGGAAAAAATTGAGCAAAAGTGTGTTAATAAAGAGCTAAGAAACTTTTACCAGAAAACCAAGAAAATCCATAATGATTGCACAAAGAATAATATACCCTCCTGAAAGATATAAACAAAGTATTAAAAAAAAAACAAAAAAAGTGCAGGTGAAAGAGGCATTCCAGCGGAAGCACTCAAGTGCGGTGGAGAGGAACTCAAGCATAGGATTGCCAATCTTATCTATAACATGTGGGAAGACGAACCCTTTGGCTTGGCATCACGCCATAGTATGCCCTATACACGAAAAGGGTGATAAATGTTGAAAGCATTGTTGGATGTAGCATGTAAATCATTGACACGTCTCATTTGTAATAAATTGATTACGCACCAACATCAGGCGATCGCTGAATATCAAGGGGGCTAGGCAAGGTAATGCAAACCAGATTTTTTAATTAAAAGTGAATAGCACAATAGTTGTCAACGAAATGTATGGCATCGATACTAATGGAATAATTTATCAATTTTATCAATCAGATATGTAGTTGCATATGCTGGTGATCTGAGTATAATCAGAAAATCATGGAGAGAATGGTAGGTAGTATTTGACAAACTAGGAAGTATAGCTAAAACCTATGGTTTAGGCTAAATGAAATAAAAACAAAATGGATATGGAAATACGTCAAAATACCACGAACGATATAGTCATTACCATCAAGACTGATGAAAAGGTTAACGAATTTGAGAGAGTAAATAGTTTCGAATAGCTCGGGATCACAATAAGAAACAATATAGGCGAGAGTTCGTAAATCCAGAAACGAATAGTAAAAGGGAGTAGAGCGCTAGTTGCTAATAATAAATGGTATAAGTCAAAATTGATCTCTATAGTTGCAAAATTGCAATTGTACAAAACAATTGTAAGACCCGTGGTCATATACGCGAGTGAATTGTGGATAATGACGAAACAGATGGGGGAGAAATTGGAAATATGGGGGAGACGGATGCTACGAAGAATTTTGGGGGGAGTAAAGATGGAAAATAGCGGATGAAGACGCAGAACAAATGCAGAGACACAGAGGATTTTTGGAGGCCCAGCTATAACAACGTCTGCGTAAAAGCCCAAAGGGTGGGGTAGCTTGGACACGGCTGTCGTATGCCGGAGTATAGACATTTGAGGAAAGTGTTGGAGGATTGGAGTGGTGGAAAGCAGAAGGGACGTCTGAGAAAGAGTTAAGACCGATGTGAGAATATTAGCAGAGAGAGGGCCAGCGGGGACAGGAGTGACATATAACCCACCACCAGACTTGATCACAGCGCAGTGGCAGCAAACTTTAGATAACGATAAACGAGATGCCGTTAAAACGTCAAAGTTTTATTTACAATGGTTCTTCTTGTAGGAGCCAAACAGACACGCAGATCAATACCCAAGAAACCACCTATATACATATATATAGTGTGTCTCCGGATGGAGTTGACAAGAGGAAAAAAATCTTTATTTTTGATTTTATCGCAAAAAATCATTCTTTAGAAAAAGTTCTGCTTGTTGAGTAGATAAGTTAACCATCGAAAAATATCAGATTAAATTTACAGGATGTCCACAAATTAAGATAACATGAAAATGCTTCCACAGAAGAGTATCATTTATTGAATATTTTATGGTTTAAGTACAAAATTTCAATTAATCAAAGTCAACAAAAATTACTCTAGAAGGCCATCTCCAACTTCCACACATACCTCCGCCATTTTAATAAATTCACCATAAACGTTGCGTATGGTTTGGGTACATTTATCTTATTTACTGCATCCTGTATTCGTGCTTTTAGTATTTCCCGATCATGCGGCAGGTCATTTGCGTAAACTTTTTGCATTAAAATACCCCACCAAAGAAAGAAACAAGAGGTGTCAGGTCAGGTGATCTAGCAGGAACATTTATTGGTCCAAATCTTCCCATCCATCTTTCTCCGAACTGATCTGTCAACTGCTGTCAACCATTGCGGGACCAAAAGCGTCGCATGAGCAGGGCATCCGTCTTGTTGCCAGAAAATGTTACACCGCATTTCTAGCGGTTTCTAAAAAACGCATATAAACATGTTGATTCAAATTCTCTTCCATAAAGTATGGTCCGACGATTCGATCGTAAAAAATTCCGCACCAATATTTACTCTTTTATAACGTTGACTTCGTTTTTGAATGGCGTACTTTGGATTATGAAAAGCCCACTAGCGACTGTTTTGTGATGAAACGTGACCATTTAAATGAATTTTTCATGACACATATCTGTACCGTATCGATAAGATACGCTTCCAATTCCATAACATTTAATCAATTCGATAGTTAACATTTTGCAAGTCCAATGAAAAATAACTGACAATTCTACAATTGACGACGTTTGGTACTTCAATATTATTATATAATACAACAACCTTTGATTGCAAAGACTAATTATGGTTATCTACATTAATTTCCAAATAACACGTTCTCTCGATTAAACTTACCAAGATACAATCATAATAGTCAAACTCTAGACTTAAAATTTGAGGATGTTTTTTGATCTCGATCGCTTCCCTTATCTTTCGAGGAAAATAGTGTTTCGACTTACTTACGAAAGATGTCTGATCAAAACAAATTTTGTGACCCATGTCGAGGAAATGTTCAGCTAAGGCTGAATGCGCTGAAGACCGCGTCTTAACGTATCGTTGATGCTCTTTGATCCTGGTGTGAATTCAGCGTCCGGTTTCCCCAATGTATACTGAAACACAATCGCAGAGAATTTTGTAGATGTCTTTACAGGAGAGAGCATGACGGGCGTCCTTGGCTGAGGGAAGAATTTGCGAGATTTTGTTAAGGAGTTTGGGGGGCAAATTCCTCGAAAGATAAGGGAAGCGATCGAGATCAAAAAACATCCTCAGAATCTCAATCGCGACGATGGTTACCAATTCTCTAGCATTTGGAAACCGGTCCTTTCCGCTTCAACGGCCAGTGTTCACTGATCCGCATCGCTGCATATGTACCCGCGTATATGTACCCCTGCAAATCGGTCTTTCCTTGTCAGAAGGTTTTCGCCTCTAGCGTGGTTGATACGTCGAGTTACCGTGACTTTCTGACGCCACCCAGTTAACCTCTTTTGCTCCTGAAGAAGCCGCTTACATTAGTGGCGAAACGTCGAGTTTATTGTATATCTTGTGCATTTTATTTTTATTTTGTACCGTATATATTTTACTAATCATGGCACGGTCAACACCTGGAAACCCTCATTATAGAGACTCGGGCCGTGGAAGCCTTCGATATCATTTAAGTGGATATTCAACTTAATAACAGCATCTGTTGCCTATCTTGCTTTTTCCGTGACACCGTACGCTGGCATTTTTAGCCAACATTTCGGCAGTCTCACTCGAATCTTTGAATCAAGAAAAATTACTACTTAACCTTTAGATTGAATACTATGTTTTTATTTGTTGTAATTGGATGATGGATTTATAAAGTTATTATTTATATCAAAACCTTTGCCACCATATATGTATATATTAATAAATATAATAATAAATATCTTAATAAAAGCGTTAGTACTGTGTGAAAAAAGTAAAAATCAATCCAACCAAGAAAATTTTGAAACTTAATAAAATTTTAATTTCTATATATTATTATGTAACCAGAACCTAAAACACATTCATGCCGCAGTTGCATAATGGATTTCATGTTTAAGGGGAAATAATACTGTGTGTGGTAGCTCATTATATTATTGTTACGTTAGTTATCATTAAGTTCAGATCAATATGTATGTTTCATTTATTGCTAACCACTATGCGGCAAAATTTTAGCTCAATAGTAATATCTACTGTTTCAGTAAATTTTATTAATTACTAGGATTGATTTGCTTAGAAAAATTGAAAAATTTAATTGTTTTTTTTATTATGCAAAGTGTTTTCAAAATTGAGCCCGCAATGTATTTACGGAAACCACTAAACCAAAACATACGGCATATGTACCATGGAAGGCAAAAAAGTAATGACTCGCACTGCAATAAAACGCGGCTATTGTAAGCTTTCCGTCCTAAATCCTTATTGAGCTAAACATAACTGGGCAATTGTAATAACCAAAGGGTAGCGAGCATTTAAAAGAATTTAAACCTAGGAAATTGTGAAAATATTGGAAATAAATATGATGATACTGAATTCAGGTACAACGTAGATAAATTAATAAAAGAAAAAAAAGTTTATGATAAATTAGTCATCATTTTATCGTGCAAATCATTTTATTGTTCAAATAATAATTACAAATATAAAATTAGAAACTTTAATATTATTGTCTTAAAGTTCGCTCAATATTTAGTTGAAACAACACAAACTATACGATGGCTTAAAGATATACCTACACATATATGTAGTTAGTATAGAAATTGTAACGAAAACCTAATAAATCATAAAGGTTCTGGAATAAAAATTGAAAATTGAATTGAACGTGGAAAAATATCTGGAAAATAGATAAGTACATAAAGGTCAGTAAATATAAGTATTTTGCAATTGCGTAAATATAAAACATATAAATTTCTATGCTCTTTGCCACCCCGCGGAAAAGACTACAGAGTTGTTCACAAGTAATGATGTCCCCCTGCTTCCATGGCCTTCTCGGTCTCCAGATTTATCCCGGATAGAAAAATCTAAAATTCACCCAGCTACAGAACATAGAAAAATTAAAACAAATAGTGGAAATTCTAAAATATTAATAACTTATCCTTAAATCTAAAAGCTTAAAACTACCGACAAAAATATACAATAGAAGTGTTCGTAAGAATTTTAAATATACAGAGACTCCGGCGAAGAACCTTCTTACGACTCAAAGAAAAATCTAATATACTAATAGATCCATAACAATATGTACAGTATACATAACCGAAACACATGTTAAATGTTAAACTTGTAAACAATCAATAATGTAGATAAATATGTATTTGCACTATACATACTGTCCAATATTTTGCGCAAGGATATTTTTAAGTTTGCGTCGATTTCTTAAGAATTTTGACAAATACATGTAAAACATGATTAAATACATTTTTCAAATTTTTATCGATATATGATGTCTAATTTCTGATGGTTAATTTCCTGTCTAATTACCTAGGAAAACTGACATCGTTTACAACTGGCTTTATACAGATGCGCAAATAGAAGTAGATATTAAGCTTGAAATACATACACATAAACATGCATGTCCTTACGTATACGTATGTACATATATACATATGAGAGAATTGATACGATACTGGGACTAAACTGAGCGAGAGGCGACAACGAATCTATCCCCACTTATACACGTATATGTAAATATCCGCTAGTGTGTGTAATACGGTTGTTGTATATTAGCTTTAACTTCAGGGAGTCGGTATAATAGACTCCAATAAATCGATCAAGAAGGATCGTTGTAGATGACGCGCTTTAAAATAACACAAAAATGAGATTGCTGTAACTTTAAATCATCAAACGTAATTATAAAATGTCTAATCATGTAGCTGTCTGAATTAATATTTGGTTTTTACTCTTCCAAGCCGATCTCTTACGAGATGAAGTAAATCTATTATTATCTAGATTTCTTTTAACCGTTTTAGTCTAGACATGGTTTTTCATTTTTGTATGCACGTTAATTGAATCTACATGCCGCAATTCTAGTCAATTCTGTAAAACAAGGCGAGCTTTAGTGCTTTCGAAATGTAAATAGATTTAACGACGTCCTAATCGCGTTATCCTCTTAATTTTAATACAACGTTCGCGGATGGGGTAACTCCGAATAATTCAATCCTAAGTTTGTTTTGTTCGCGAGGGATTTTTAATTTTATTTAATCCACGCTACCGGCTTCTCTTTTTTGTTTGGTATTCACCACTGTAGCCTCATTCGCAAGGACATCTTGGGGCTGAATTTTTAATTAAACGGATAGTGCGAATAGAAAAAATAATGCGAATTATTGATTCTGCGTTGAAATTAAATATATACATATTTGTATAAAAGTGTTTTGCGATCAATTGTTGTACACAACAATTGATGTTCCTCTGAGCAAACCTTGGCGGTGATGTTTGCAGGATCAGTCCACATCCGTGGACACTATCTCCAAATTCTGCAAGATTTAGGAGAGCTGGCAAAACTAATAAATCATATGGTACCGTTTAAGTTTGACACCGCAAGTACCGTCTGTACGGTGACATACGGACGGGTCCAAAATACATACAAGAGTTGGAACAGGGGTCGTTTGGTTCACAGGCAAGATTCTGGTTAACAACAATTTTTCAAGCGGAAATACACCCAGGAATATTTGCACGCATATGTATTTTATCAGACAGCCAAGCTGCATTAATAGGATCGCCTACTCGCCTTTAAACAGTTACTGTGACGTGGGTGCCAGGTGACGGAGAGGCTAAGGGTAACAAGCCACGTAGAAATTCATTTCTAACGGTGGGAAACCGATCAAAAAATCTCACATTGATCGGATTCCTAAACTAAAGCAGTTCAATTAATCAATTGGTACTAAGAAAGAAAGATTAAGGGTAATCTACTTGTGGGAAGCACCAAACCAAACTGTTTGATTTTTGTTGTATGATGGTAATGTCCGACGTTTTCAATTATTATTTTTTGGTAAGCCACTATATCAAATCATTTAGCAGTACCGAGAGTGCATCCATTGACCGAGTTGGAATATCGGTCCTTACTGTGACGGACCTCCTTATCGATGGATTTGTTTGTTTGGACTTTGCCGATAGCGGGAATACGGTTAGAATTAGTTTACCAAATGGAGAATCAGCCCATGCGATTGAGTTTCAAATGTCATTAAATGGGACTCATCTGATCATAATATTCTGCCAGTTTAATATTAAATTGGCTGTGCAGAGGCGAGTATTGTTTTTATATGCATAACCGCAAAAATTAATTCTTGTATGGATAGAACATCGACACGTCGATGAGAAAGAATTTTAAAATACAAATTAAATTAATAATTACAAATTAAGAACGTTAAGCTG